>JAJTVD010000875.1:0-11988 GCA_022432975.1 Begonia masoniana | reverse complement strand
TGAACAGGACCGGTTCGGTTGGGTCGACTGAACAGTACTGGGTCGGGTAGGGATAGTACCAGTCCGGTTCTCGGTTTGGACGGTTCTGGTCTGGTTCGGTTTTTTTTTTGGGTGGGTTGGTTCAGTCCTAAAAAAATAGTTTATTCTTATAGTTTGGTTCGAATTAAATTTCTGAACCAACTATTCCTCCCTCACGCCCCGTTTTGTTACCATCAATGGATCACAGCTTTAGGCCACAAGTCCTCTGCTCTAGCCGCCCCACAAAAACCAAAAAAAAAAAAACCGCCCACCATCCCTTTCAGTGCCTTCTCTTTCCTCTCTCAGCAAATACTGGTAGGACTGTCTTGCCATCTTCGGCCACACCTGCACCAACGGCCATGGACGTAGACACCGGAGCTACTCTTATTTCACTCCTCATGCGTCCCTGCTGCAAACTCCTTCTCCGTACACTGTTCCAATCAGGTTCTCGCTGCCGACAGTACGCCTATTCCCCTCTCAATTTGGCGACGCGGAAGCGTGAATCGTATGAAGACGAACAGATGAGATACACAATAGGGGACAGGGGTGAGGCGATAGCGAGAGGCGAGAGGCTAGAGCGAGAAGCGAGAAGCATCCAGTGATTAAACTTTTAGTTAGAACAGGGTTTCGGTCCCGGTCCCGTTTCGATTTGAGTACCAGACAGAATACTGGACCGAACCATCATGGTAATTTAGCTGGATGAACCGTCTCGCCGGAAACTGAAAGACTGCCCAAAATTGGACCAAAACCAATTGGTCCGTCTGGTTCTCGGGGCGATCCTTCTCGGGAGGCGGTCCCGGTCCTGCGCACCCCTAGACATCATTCTCACTAGTAATCTCCTTTCCTCGCGTATTTAATTTCTCACTTATCTCATTCGCATTCATCTTCCGGTATTAGGCCCCTTATCCTATTTCCTCAGCATCTCTATTCAAAACAACTATTGGTTTAAAGTATCTTAATCCCCCTATATCAAGGAATTTTCTACAAAAGGCCAACCATGGATTTCTGCAAACCGGTACCCACTCCTAGTTCTCTGGTCCATTTCCTAGCAAACACTCCATACCATTCTCGCTGATGGCTCCTCACTACGGCGTATTGTGGAGGGTTACAATATTGTTGCCTTACAAAACCATACATTGTCTTCGCTGTCACTACGTGTCTTTGTTGATCTTCGCCATCTGATATTCATTGGCAAGACTATAAAGCTGACGTTTTTGTTTTGGGGGTTTTTGTTCTGTGGTTTCTTCGTTATCTCCAAGGTACCTCGTCCCTCGCATCTCCTTTACGGTTACCATTGTCAAAATTTGACTTGTTATACTGATGACGGACTGGGCACGTGCCTGACGATCGCAAAGTACTATGTTGCCCTGCCTGACTTTCTAGGCACCAACTTATCCTCTTGGTTTTCTGCAATCCAGATGCTGTTGCTCGCTCAAGCCTGAATCTGAATATCGCAACATTTGTTATGGCGTCAACAAAGTTTTATAGGGCCAATCTCTGCTCAAAGAAATTGGTATTCTCTCGTTCTATCGTTCCATCATTTTTCTGCATAACTTGAGTGCTACATACCCTTACCTCCATCGGGTGTTTCACTCCAAGTCCAAACACGTTGAAATCGATTTTATTTTGTTTGTGCAAAGGTGGCAAACAAGTCATTTGTGAGTCCAATTTCCCTATCTACGAATCAATTTTTCGATGCTCTTACAAAACCGACTTCCCTTAGTTACCTTCCTCGCTTCACACCAAGATTTCGGTCTACAGACTTACTCTTGAGCGATGTACACTGGTGTTAGTAGGTTTAACATATTGTTTACTTGTATCATTACCTTGGCTGTAATGATTACTTTTCATATAAGTTTTTATATTGTTAAACAATGTACATGTATTTTTGATGTTTTCGGTTTTTCATAGACAAAGAGAGTGTACTGTCTCTTCCTTCTTCTCTTTGCTTTTCCCTCTGTTTCCTCCTTTGGCTTCACGGTTTTAAAATCAGAGAACGGGGGCATCCTTCAGCCATGTTGCATTTTGCCAGTGCCTCTTCCACCACAGGTCTCGATCGCCTGAGAGAGCGTCCCTCTATTGCAGCCACTCTGTGGATAGAAATCCATCTCGCCCAGCGTTGTGCAATAGTGGTAAGCCCCCGAGTTACTCGAACCCGGTTCGCTACCATTACTTGACAGAACTAAAATTTCGAATAAATTTAAACATTCATTCGACATTCCATTTTGACATTTTCTCACGTTCAAAACATTTGAAAACTTTGCAGCGGAAATTATTTAAAACTACAATGGGGGCGATTTAACTAGCTGTGAAGAATATTGTTTGAAAGGTTTAATGGAAATGTTTAAGTATTCGTTCAAGCGAAAATAAGGTTTTTAAAGGATGGCCTCCTCAGGGAATTACAAAAGTCAATTCATCTGCCGACGACAACGGGTCAACGAAGAACCGGAACGAGGTTCCTGCCGATGACGTCACGAGTTTGAACGCGTCTGCCGCCGACAAAGTCACGTAAGGAACCGGAACGATGTCCTGCTTGATGTACGTCACGATTTGAACTCGTCTGCCGGACGACTAGTCACGTAAGGAGCATAAGCAGAAACCAAGGCTTCTGCCGTGACTTCCACACAACTTCAACCCACAACTTCATCTGCCGATGAATCATGGTAACTTCACACCCCACTTCATCTGCCGATGAAGTTCACATACTTCATCTCCGATGCAGTCAGCACATTTTCATCTCCCCAATAGACAACACGACGTCATCTTCCGATAACAACAAATATGACCCACGCTTCCGATCGCTAAACGACAAACGGGTTACTCTACACCTTTAGATTCGCTAAACTACAAACGGTTTTCTCCCTCTTCCGATGGAATGACTCACTGCCGACACTTGCTACTCACGTACCTCCTAAGCATCACGGATAGCTTTCAATTTACATCTTCCGATGGCTGTTTCTGAAGACCTTCCGATAGAATGTAAAATTTACTCAACACTACCGCCAGATATCATCTGTCGATAGAGAAGCAACAACAACTCTGATCTCTTCAACCTGCAAATCATTAAAAACCAACAGTAATACTAAATTCAGAGAAAACTAAGGAATACTTTTTGAAACTTCAAGTAACTCATTCTTGATAAACTAACCAGAGACAATCCAACCGTTGTGTCACTAGAAACCTCATCATACTAGCATTGAAATCCCACAGAATATCGTTATCGAGAGAAACTCAAAGCGAATTCCCAAACAGTAAAATTTTTCTACTGTCATTAAAGCTCAGTATAATAAATTTGACATACTGCATTATCTTTGTTAGTCAATGACACCGTCACACCGCCCCATCAGATGCGACCGTAGCACAGCCTTGCTCCACCACATCATCTACTTCGTTAGCTCTCAGTGAATTCACCTTCTGTATCCTCAACACTACATTCACAAAACTCATCTTT
Organism: Begonia masoniana; assembly: GCA_022432975.1. NCBI lineage: Eukaryota > Viridiplantae > Streptophyta > Magnoliopsida > Cucurbitales > Begoniaceae > Begonia > Begonia masoniana. The sequence continues at coordinate 8,519 of JAJTVD010000875.1, read as the reverse complement.
TATGCCTATGCTACGCAAGTAAAGCAGTAATGAATGTATGCTGAACTAAACCTGATCATGCAGTTTCTAATTTTCGCAACTCAGTTGTGCAGCGTTCTAAACGTCTGATCCCTAAGTTTTCCCTGGGAGTGGATCGGTTTCCCCAATGTAATAAATCCTCTACTCAGTTAGGGGCGATTAACTCCCTTAACAGCTAATACAGATCCCTTAATTCCCTTGGGAGTGGGATCGGTTCTCCAATGTAATAAATCCTCGACTCAGTTAAGGTCGATTACTTCCTTAACAACGACTTCTTTGCAATTCATTTATACTCGTCATAACTTCACATAATTCCATTTTTTCCGTATTCTTCAAAAACTTATGCATGACTAAGAAAGAAACCTCACATGCATAAAACCTACTGTTTTTGTTGATGTAGGCCCGAAGGCTCCACATTACTTTACTTACCTGGCTCCTGGAAATCAATCTCGCTATATGTTCCACTCCAAATCTTCTGCTCACTAAACCATTGACAGTTATGGATTTAGATCTCCACTAAACTTATCCTAACTCCTGAATCTAGGAAGGCCAGTTTTGGGCTTCTACTGTTAAGCCTTCCCGATACATCACTACCCCAGAACCCAATCTCTCACCCCAGCTTATCGAAGAATACATACATTGCAATCCTTCAGCTACCCTAGGCAAAAAAGTTGTAGAACGGCAAGTAGTTGATTCACAACTCACCTTGTTGGGGAAAACCGAGGGGAAATCGCCCAGAGGTAGTCTGTCCTTGAGCGAAGGTAAGAAATAATACAGTGGCGGCCTAAACCTACTAACCTTTCCTTAAATACCTTTACCAAATATAACTTCGCATTACCAGACTTTGCCCCTGCTAGTCTTACAACCTAATCACATTCACTAATTTGAACCATAAAATTATTCCACCGTTTAATCTTATTTTGATGATAAACCGGGTGCTAACTTACCCTCCTTAAAGAATTTTGTGTCCTCAAATTAGTACCTGATACTCCTGATGTTGTGATCCATCTGTCTTGCTGGCGTTCCCAAGTTGTCTCCTCCAAGTTCTGGTTGTGCCATAAGACTTTCACTGTGGCACTTCTTGTTGCGCAATACCTTCACTGGCATATCTAGAATCTTAACACTGCTTTTTCATATGTGAGTGTAGGTGAATCTCATGTTTCTGCTGTTGGAACTACCTGATTTGGATCCCGTATACACTTCTTTAGCATAGATACATGGAACACATCATTTATTCCTTCCATAAAGCTGGTAGCTGTAATTGTAGTCTGCTTTCCCCACTCTCTTTAGGATAGTTAACGGTCCAATAAATCGGGTTCACCTTTCCTTTTTTTTCGCAAATCTCACGACTCCTTTGAAAGGTGACACCTTAAGGAAAATCTTCATCCTCTCCTTCAATTCCAGTTCTCTTCTCCTCTTGTCTCAAGCTTTTCTGTCGTCTTTGAGCTGTCAAACTTCTCTGTCGATAGGGCATCTTCTCCACTGTTTGCTGCACGATAGCAGGACCTAGTAGGTGTGCTTCACCAACTTCATCCAGTACAACGGTGTCTGCCTTTTCGGCCACTTAATGCCTCAACGGTGCCATTCCTATTGTCAGACTGAACTGTTGTTGTAAGATAACTCTACCAATTGTAAATACTTACTCCAGATCCTTGAAATCTAATAGCACGCTCGGACATATCCCTCAGTCTGATAGTTTCTCGGATTGTCATCTGTTTGAGGTGAAAGTCTGTGCTAAGTTAAGTTTGTGTTCCCAATAGCCTATGAAACTTTTCCAAGCCAAAACTTGATGTAAATCTAGAGTCTCGGTCTGAAACTATAGTTCCTTTCACTCCATGCAATCTAATGATCTCTTGCACATACAACTCTGCTAGTTGATTCCTCGAATATGTTAGCTATATGCAGAATGGCGGGATTTTCAACGATCAACTATTGCCCAACTTGCATCTGTCCTTTTGCTGTTCTAGGCAAGCCTGTAAAAATCATTTGCACTTGTTCCCACTTCCTTCCGGAACTGGTAGGGGTTGCAAAGGTCCTGCAGGCCGCTATTTTCAGCTTTGACTGCTGGCAGACCAAAATGACTCCACGTACTCCGCCACACATCTTTCATACTTTGCCACCAAAAATGCTGCTTGATATCCCTGTACATCTTATTACTTCCAGTGAAAGCGAGTCTAGAAGAATGAGCCCGGATAAATTTTCCTTTCGAAGCTCGACTTATCTGGAAACAACCATTATTCTAAACTTACGGATTTCATCAGCCGAGCAGTTGAAATCTGTCTTGACAGTATAATCTAATGTACAGCTTATACTTATTGCTTCCGCTTCATTCATTTGAACTTCCTTTTATTCTCCCCAACATAGTAGGCTCAAAGATAGGCCCGAAAGCAAGGCGACACGCTAGTAACGCTTCAAGGTTCACCCTTAGGAAATTCATCTCTAAGTCGATCGGTATGTCTAAATCAACGTAGAAAAACCGATGAGTCACCCTGCTCAAACGTCTGCCCCTACATTCGCTTTGCCGTGTGATGCTTAATCTCAAAGTCATAGTCTTTTACAAAATTCCACCCATCTCTCGTTCCCATTTTAGCTCATTCTGTGTGCAAATGTACTTCAGACTCTTATGATCTTAAAATATTTTCGCAAGTTTGTCCATCACAGGTAGTGACCTCCAAATCTTTAATATGCAAAAAAAACGCACTGCACTATGCTAAATCATGAGTAGGATAATTCTTCTCGTTCACTTTTAATTGCCTAGATGCATACGCTATGACTTTTCCGTTTTGCATCAAACACAACGCCAAGTCCAATTTTGTAACGCATCGCAATAAAACTAAACTTCCCATTTTCAAACAGGAAAGGGGAAGGTTTAGTATCAGGTGCAATTGTCATTTCTGCTTTAAAGGTTGGAACTGAACTCACCCTTTATCAGTTCCAAATATACTTCATTTTTCCTTGTTAACATAAGTGGGGTTTGGGCAATCGTCGAAAACCCCTTCATTGAACTTTCCTGTAGTACCTGCTAGTCCAAGAATCTCCTGTATATGTATCATCTTCGGTTGGGGCCATTCCTTAACTGCTTGAACTTTGGCTGGAATCGACAGATATTCCATCACCGCAGAGATCACGTGACCAAGAAAGTGAACTCTGCCAACCAAATCACACTTGAAAACTTAGCATAAAGTTGGGGCTGTCGTAGTAACTCCACACAACCCAAATGCCTTGCATGCTCTCCTCATTTTAGAGTAGATTAGGATGTCATCACATGAATACAATAACAAACTTATCTAAATATCAAGAAACACCCCTATTCCATGAGATCCATGAAGGCTGCTGGTGCATTTTGTCAAACCAAAAGAACTACCAAACCCATAGTGTCCATGACCTTTACGAAAAGCATCTTTTTGAGTCTTTCGGATTTAAACCTTCAATTGGTCATAATAACCGGGACCTTAAGTCCACTCTTTAAGAGAAAACTCTCGCCCCTTAAGTGGTCAATAAGATTCGTCATCCTCGGTAGAGTTTACTTATTCTTACAGTTCACTTATTCATTCTCTATATCAACCACATACCATTGATCCTCCTTCTTCTGACAAAGAGGACAGTGCACCCCACGTTGAGAAACGCTTGGGCTATGAATCGCCTTCTCCAACAAGTCCTCCACTGTTATCTTTAACTCTTTAAGTTCTGTTGGTGCTAGTCTATATGGATTTTTTAGACACAGGCTCGGCTCCGGGGTAAACATCCCCCCCCGTCAAACAAATTCGATTTCTCTATCGGTGGTAAACCAGGAGGTCATCTAAAAACACTTTATGAAAGTCTCGACAGTTAGGACATTCTGAGGATTTGCCATTTCCTACAAGCCGTGCGTCTAAAACGCTAGCTAAGAAAGCACAAATTCCCTTTAAACAGGAATGTCTAGTGTTATGAAGTCATCACAGACCATCCACCATCTCACTCTTTCTTGAGGACTGAAAGGTAGTTTTCAAATTACCAGGGTTGGCACTAACTATTTCCAGTCCTACAATATTGTGGGCATACTGTTTAACACAACCAATCATTCCTAGGATACATCAAATCCCTTATGTCCATAATAATGAGATCGGCAGGTAATTCATGTTCCTACACATACTTGCTATCATGAATTACTTGGTTAGAGTTGCATATTTCACCATAGGTAAGGCAACCTCAATACATGCACAGTAGAGGTAAGGCTTTACATCATCTAACTTATCATCAAATGTCAAGCGACGAATAAAATGGTGTTGCACCAGAATCTATCAATGTAAAGACGGTATGGAATGACCATATCGTACCTGACCCACAGCAGGCTGCTCATCACGGGGGGGGGGGGGGGGGGGGGGGGGCCTGCCAACCATGGAGAATCTTCTTGGCTAATCAAGCAGGGCCCATTCTTCAAGGCCTGACAGTCTCTTAAAGTGACCAAACCTTGCTGCAGTGAACCACCGAGTGAATCTGGGTCTCGGGCATCCTCTGAAAGCATGCCAACTTCGCGCAATTGAAACACTTTCCCCGATCCAAACCTGCATTCACCAAATGACTTTTCTACACTTCGGACACTGGGGATCTTCTGATATCCGGTACTTTCCCCTCCTGATCTGGGCTATTCTGGCTTCATTCGGCCTCTTTCCCTCTCTGTTGTTGTGGTTGAACAAACTTTGTGGGACTGTTCTTTGTTCCAGCACACATCCTTTCCGCCTCTTCCCTTCCAGAGCAGTGGACACTACTTCATAACGCCAAACTTTAATACCGGCAAAATTTAACTCCTCTAAATTTCTGGTTTCAGCCATGCCCAAACGTGAACACCTTAATCCCTCGTCTTTGTGAGTCAAAGTGTCCAGCAAACCTGGCCAGGGACTCAAATTGCTACTATACTCGTCCACAGAAACCCGCGCGTCAAGTTCCACCTCTCACCTTCTTTGTATTTTGGACCGGGGCTATTGAAATACTTCCCTAGCAAATGCCCTTTGATCGTGACCTTGCATTGTCAAACATCTTGGGGGTTTCTAGTGTACACCACCTAGGCTGAGCTTCTCCACTAATGAAAGGTTGCCCTGTGAGCTTCTCTTCTTCTCCTATTTTGGCCTCCTGATCCATACGTTCAATCTTCCTAAGCCATCCCCAGCAAGACTGGATCGAATGATGTCCATCAAATGTGGGTGGTCTCAGTCTCCGGACCATCTCCAGAATGTTCAAACTTGTTAGAACCTAAGGTAGCCTCCCTTGTGGCTTCCCGATCACCACACTCCTAATTTGGATCAGTTGTTACGCGCACATTCGCTGCTGACGCCTTGTCTGTCAGCTGCCTAATTACCTAGATATCCGCCTCACGTCTAGGACTCGGTACTCTCTTGTATTCTTGGTCTTCCTGTCGCCTAGCATTTACTATTTCCTGCACTGGTTCTACTCTCATAAACATTTTATAACTAAACTAACTAACCACTTTACAGTTGTTGGAGTACTTCCATGCAACGATTTGGCACTGATGATTAATCTTTGAACGGTTTAACTGCATGTCTCTGATCATACGTAAACGCCCCCGGTTATCTAACCCGTTCGCTAGCTTACTTGAAATCATAACTAAGAAATTTTCTAATAAATTTAAACTTCATTCGACATGCAAATTGACATTTTCTAACGTTCAAACCATTTGACAAACTTTGCAGCTGAATATTTCAAACTAACTATAAAAAAAAAAACATGTGGATTTAAACTAGCTGTGAAATATTGTTGGAAAGGTTAATGCAATGTTTAAAGTATTCGTCAAGAGAAAATAAGGTTTTAAATGATGGACTACTCCAGGCTTACAAAAGTCGCATTCATTCGTGCCGACGCCAAGTCCACGAGGACCGAACGAGGTTCCTGCCGTGACTTCACTAGTTGAACTCGTCTGCCGCGACAAAGTCAAACGGAAGTAACCTGAACGAGGTTCCTTCCGATGACGTCACGAGTTGAACTCTCTGCCGCGACTAGTCCAACGGAAGGAGCAAACAGAAAACCACAGGCTTCTGCCGATGGACGTCCACCACACCGTCACCCAACTTCATCTGCCGATGAAATCATGGTACTTCACACACCACTTTCATCCTGCCGCTGAAGTTACATAACTTCATCTGCCGATTTAATTCAGCAACAATTTCATACTCCCCATAGACAACACACGTCATTCTTCCATAACAACAATTGACTCCAAAACGCCTTCTCGATTCGCTAACCGACAACTGTTAGTCTCTACCCCTTCCGTCGCTAAACGCCAAACGGGTTTTCTCCCTCTTCTCCGATGGAAGGGACTACATCTGCCGACACGTGCTACTCACGGTAACTCCTCAAGCGATCTCTGATAGACTTAAAAGTTACAATCTTCCGATGGCTGTTCTGAAGACATCTTCGCTAGAATTTAAAAATTTACTCAACATCTACCGACAGATAATCATCTGTCGTAGAGCAAAACAACAACGCTCTCGCTTCACGTGCAAATCCATAATAACCAACAGATACTAAGTCAGAGAAAAGCTAGAATACTTTTTGAAAACTTCAAGTAACTCATTCTTGCTCAAACTAACCAGAGCACAATCCAACCTTTGTGTACTAGAAATCATAGTATTATCTTGAAATCCCAACAGAATATCGTTACAGAAGAAACTCAACAGCGAATTCCAAACTGAAAATTCTACTGTCATGAAAGCTCTCAGAGCATAAATTTGAAATACTGTCAATTAAGCTTTGGTTAAGTCATGACACCAGTCAACCGCCCCCATCAGATGCCTGACCGTATACAGCCGTGCTCCACCAACCTCACTACTCGGTTATGCTCTCGGGCAATCAACTGCTGTATCCTCACACCTACACAACAAAACTCATCTATTAGCCCTAATGCGCAAGAAATAAAGCTTATGACATGTATGCTGAAACCTACCCTGATCAGCAGTTTTCTAATTTTTCTCACCTCATTTTTGTGCAGCGTCTAAACTGGTCGATCCTAAGTTTCCCTTGGGAGTGGGATCGTTTCTCCCAATGTAATTAAATCGCTACTCATTAAAAGGCGATTACGTCCCTTCACAGCTAATAACATCCCTTAATTCCCTTGGGAGTGGATCGGTTCTCCCAATTTATAAATCCTCTACTCATTTAAGGGGTCGGCTTCTTCCCTTACAGCTACTCTGTTTCATTCCTTCATACTCACATAACCTTGCACATAACTTCATTTTTCGTAATTCCTTCAAAACTTAATGCTACATAAGAAAAGACACACTCAAACTTGCATAAACCGACTGTTTTGTGATGTAGCCCGAAGGCTCACACATTACTTTACTGTACCTTCTCCTGAAATCGCTGGCATAGTTACTCCAAAATCTGCTCACTAAAACCATTTTACAGATTAGGATTAGATCTCCACTAAACCTTTATCTAACTACTTAAGCTAAGGAAGCCAGTTTGGGGCTCTACTGATTAAGCTTCCCGATACAATCACTAACCCCAAAACCCAAATCTCTCACCCGCAGCTTCTCGAAGATACCTACATTGCAACCCCTTCCAGCTACCCCTAGACTATAAAGACAATAGTTGATTCAAAACTCACCTTGGTTGGGGAAACCGGAGTGAAATCCCCATAGTAGTCTGCTTGAGCTACGGTAAGTAGATCCAGTGGCGGGATAACCGCACTAAACCTTTCCTTAAATACCTTAGCCACAATAAAGTCCGCATTACCACTTTGCCCCTGCCTAGTCCTTTACACCAATCAACATTTCAACCTAAATTTTAACCATAAACATTATATTCCACCGTTAATAACTTATTTTGATTTATTGAAACCGGTTCTACAAAGAGTCAGAAACGCTTCAATTTATGGGTTGAGCTTATTTGTTCCATTTTGCCTTGTCATTTTTTTCTAATTGTAAATTTCATCGTGAAGAAAAAGGTTCACTTTTATCTAGGATTAGTTGGATTAGTGGAGTTTCTTTGAGTTCGAACCCTGGGTTCTGCATTCTTGGTGCGTTATTTTGTTGAAAATATTTGGTATAGTTTGCGCAGTATTATTAATTCAGATATTTCCAAGGGGCCGTTAATTTGATAAAATAGGGACCTTCGCATATTTTAAAATCCTGTACCTGTACCGTATTTCAATTCGCCCCTGTACTATAAAAACCGCAAACCGAACCCTGTACTGTGTTCTGTTATCATTTTTGACCTTCTATCAACAATTCCTTAAAAACACTCCAGTGGAAAACTCACAATCTTGGATTCATTTTAAATTTTTAACCGACATGCTCCCTAGCTAATGAACGATAATCGGAAAAGTTTTCGAATTTTTTTTCAGACATGTACTTTATTATAATTTTATTTCAACGATTTTTTAATCTATTATAATAAATCCATACAAGTTTTTAAAATGTCGGCAAATTTTTGTATTATCTATCATAATCCACTGGTAAACATCTTTAAAAAGTTTCAATATCCACAAACAAAAAAAAAAAAAACAA
>JAJTVD010000874.1:0-15988 GCA_022432975.1 Begonia masoniana | reverse complement strand
GAAAGAGAGGGGAGATGAGTGGTAGTAATCATGTATCGAGGGCCCCCCCTTCGGAAAACGCGGGGTGAAACACACATGGTGCATGGGCCCCCTGTCGTCCCCAGGCCTTCGTGCCCCGTAAGGTGTTGGGTTGAAGTCCCCCCCCCCGCCACCCCAAGCGAGCCCGGGCCTACCCCCAACCCCTCCTTGTTTAGTTTTTTTTTGGCCACCGTTGAGGGTTGGGAAACCCCCTGAAAGCCCAGAACCCCCTTAAACTGCCCCGGTTGATTAATGCCCGGAAGTGACGGTGAGGAAGAAAAACGGGTGTCCCAAGTCCACTCAAATGCCCCCTTATTGCCCTGGGGTCCACAACAACACTTGGGGCTTACAATTGGGCCCGGTGGACCCAAGGGTTCCCGTGGATCCCGCGGAGTGGTTGAAGCCTAAACCTCCCCAAAAACCCGGTTTCCCCTCAGTTCGGATTGGTAAGGCTGCAAAACTCGCCCCCTTGCAATTAAAGCCGGAATCCGCCTAAGTAATCTCCGGTCCCCAGCCATACGGCGGGGTTGAATATTCGTTTTCCCCGGGCCCCCCCCCTGTGTAACACACCGGCCCCCCCGGTCCCAACCCTAAATGGGGAGGGCCTGGCCCATGGCCCCCGCAATTTTTTTTTTTTTTTTTTTTTTTTTTTTAATAGTAAGGAAGATGAATTAAAATTAGCCAGGTAATTAATAAGACTAAAAACGGAACATGATTTTAAAAAGTAACTTAGGGAAAATTGGGTTATGGTTTATTTCCTATTACAAGCAATTATTACTGATGCTACAGCCAAGCTACAGCATTAGTCACAGAAACAGCAAAGAAAGAAATTTATAATACTTCTGAGGTACTCGATTGCATAGACCAAATAGATTAGAATTTTTCTTTTTGACTTTGAAAAAGATTGAATTATAACTTAATTAAATTTTCATGTAAACCTATTCTTACACGCCAAATAATTAATGTTGCTACTTTGCCAACAATTTGAATTTATTCAATTACTCATGATCTCCACTTCCTAGTTACCTATCGAATACAATACGGAATATGTGAAAACAAATTTGCTTATGCCACAATTCGTATTATGCAATAAAAATCATGAGCAATCGTTCAGTGAAAAAATACGTAGCATTCATTGTAACGCCCCGGGTTTGTTAAAAAGTTCGTCTATTCATAAACCTGAACTAAGTAGGAAAATTTCGGCCAAATATAAAACTTCGCTCGAAAGTCAACTTGAACGTTTGCTAAAAACATAAAATCTTGCCAGCGGAAAATTTTTTGAGCAAAACAAAGATCAAGTAAAACTATAAAACAGTGTCGAATAATCAGTTACAAATATTAAAAAGAATTCGGCCAGGAAGAAATGAAGGCTTAGGATGTGAAATATTAAAAATTCATAAAAGTGCAAACAACATCCGATGACGAAGTCAAAAAAAGTTGGCAGGAAACAAAGCATCGAGTAAGGTTTCCACCGAGACGTCAGTCGGATGAACGTTCATCCCAACCCTCTGCCGACGCAACAAAATGACAAGTTTGCTAATCGCATTAATGATGACGTCAGCCGGATGATTCGTTCAGCCAGACTCAGCTCTGCCGATAACAGACGGACAAATTCTTTTACTCACGTCTTCAGAAAGAACAAATAGTATACCGACACCAAAACGCGGACAAAACGTCTACTCCATCATCTGATAGGTTTAATCAGAGATCAACCGATCACTAAACGGACAAAAACTTCTCACCTCATCCGATAGGTTAAACCCGACATCACCGGTCACTAAACGACAAAACTTCTACTGAAGAATCTTCGGTGACGCGTCGGATGATTCATCTTCAAAATTGCGGTGGGCAAAACACCAACGACTATCGAGAGACAACATCTAGATCGAGAACAGAGCAAATTTCAATACGCTTGTGATATATCAAACAACTCTACCTATATAAAGGAATTTGCTGCACATCACTGAAACCATTCAGAACCCAACCCAAATCCTCCATTTTACTCAAACATCCGTAAGAGCTAACGTTAAAACCAACAGAGTATATTATAGAACGTCTCACCACACGTATTCAAAAAACACTCAAACCGATTATGTATTAGAAAACTCAACAAAACTTTAAAATGAATCATGGTCACTAAACCTTCTCATCTACGACACCAGTTAAACCGCCTCATCAGAATCACCAATCGTGGCATTGAAGTGCTCCCCCAACGCCCTAAACCCTCACATGTTCAGAGAACACACCTTGATGCTTATTCACCTACATCACAAAACTCATCTATTAGGCCTCATGCCTAAGTAAGAAGAAAGCAATAATGAAATGGATGCTGAAAACATAAATTCCTAAACATTGTGTTTCTACTTTCTCATATCAGTAGTTGACATATGTATGCGTTTCTGATCTGATCCCCCTTGTGAAATTGGGAGTTGGATTCACTTCTCCCAAAGTATACATCCTCTTATTGATTAAGGGGCGCGGGGGGTGGAGGATTAGTTCTTTAACAACTGTTCAGATCCCCCTGTGAAATGGCGTTTGGATCACTTCCCCCAAAAGTAATACATCCTCTCTCTTGATTAAAGGGCGGATTATTCCCTTAACAACTTGATACAATCTTGTTAATTCCTTACCATGCCATTTCTTTTAAATTCATTTTCCATAATTTCAAAATATGTGCATGACATTAAAAAATATTAACGCATGCAAAACCTACTGTTTTGTGATGTTAGGCCCTGAGACATAAACATACTCTACTTACCTGGTCTCCGGAAATGCGCGCTGTAAGTGGTCTTAGAAGCTCACACACCTAGAGTGCACAAAAGAGCATCAATCAAACTTTCACTAAGCCCACCAAGAAACAACCCGAAAGTTAAGAAAATAGTGTGAAACCTGCTAATCGTGATTCCAAATTATCACCATACACGAACCTACTACTCAATCGCAGCATCTTGAGAAATCCCACATGGCCAATCCCTTGGTCATTAACTACTAAACCTAAGAAAAGAGAAAACGTACATAGGTTGTGAAGGAAAATTGGGCCGAGGGAATCACCTAGAGGGCTCTGCTGCTTGAGCTGAAAAATGAGGGAAAAATAGGGGAAAATAGTGGCGGCTGGCTACAGTGCATTAATCACAAAGTTCTTTCCTTAAATAGGTATCCATTTAAAGTTCTCAATTTAAAACTATGCCTTACATAGTCACCCATAACTAATTAATATTTACTCAATTTTCTCCACAACATGCTTAATAATAACGGATAGAACTTTGTTCATAGAACCGGGGTACAATTACCCTCCTTAAAAGAATTGTCCCCAAAATTTAGTACCTGACAGTTGGATGTTGGTCAATCTGTTATGCTGGGCTACCAAGGTGTCTCCTCCACATTTGGTTGTGCCAAAGACTTTTACTAAGCGAACTTCTTTGTTGCGCAACACCTTTACTCATAGTCTAGGATTTCACTGGTTTCTCATCAAGGTAAGGGTAGAATAATTTCAAGTTCTGCTGTTCCACATTGTGATGGATCTCGTACACAATTTCTCAACATAGATAAATTGAAAACATTATGGATTCCTTACATGAGAGGTGGGTAGCGTAACTCGTAAGCTGCCTTCCCGATCCTTTTTAAGATTGAAAGAATAACATATGCAGATTCAACTTGCCTCCTATTACCAAATCACAACTCCTTGAATGGTGATCCCTTAAGAAAACTTCACAACTACCTAACTCCAATCTCTCGTTTCTTTTATCAGATAGTTTTTCTGTCGGCTCTGAGATGTCAAAATCCGCTGGCGGATGAGGGCAAAACTTCCAACAGTTAGGGCACAATGTCAGGACCAAGCAACTGTGCTTCACACCTTCATCCCAGTACAACGGTATCTACATTTTCGCCAACAAGGCCTCATAAGGTGTCATTCCTCTGTCTGCCTGAAAACTGTTATTATAGAAACTATAACACTGACAAATATTTACTCCAAGATCCTGCAAAATCTTAAAACACATGCACAGAGCATATCTTCTAAGGTCCTGAATAGTTCTCTAGATTGCTATCTGTTGAGGGTGAAAGGCGTGCTAAAGTTGAGTTGTGTTCCCATAGCCGTGCAAAACTTTTCCAAAACTTAGATGTGAATCGAGAATCTGGTCTGAAACTATGGTATTGGAACTCCATGTAACTAAAACCTCCTGCACATAAAAAACAGAAAGTTGATCCATCAAGTATGTCATCCTCATTGGCCAGAAAGTGGGCAGATTTAGTTAACGATCAACTATTAGATAGATTGCATCATGTCCCTTGCTTGTTCTAGGCAATTTCCAAACAAAGCCATTGTTATTTGTTCCCATTCCATTCAGGAACTGGTAAATGTTGTAATGTTCCTGAGGGTCTCTGAGCTCCGCTTAATCTGCTGGACAACACAAACATGATTCCTACAACTCTACCACACACCTTTTCATACGTGGCCACAATAATGTGTGTAAGATCCGTTGTACATACTTTGTACTCCCAGGAGTGACAGGAATCATAAGGGGGACAAAGAAGTGCTTCAGAAAGAATTTCATTCCTTCGAAGTTCTTTTATGGCAGGAACAAACATCATATCTAACTGTAAGGATTCCATCAGCAGAATAAAGTAAAATCTGATTTGTCCGTAGAATCCATGCTTAGCTGTACTATTGTGCATTCTACATCACTTACCGGGCTCCTTATTTCTTCAAGATTGGTAGGTGCTAGAAGGATATTGCCAGTAAGCCATGGCTGGACACACTGTGCACGGCTTCTAGATTAAACCTTTGGTATTAAGACCTCAGGCTAATGGTACTAAGAATCAAGGCTGAGGTTGAAGTGTAACTCTACTCAAGGCATCTGCCACCACATTTGCTTTGCCAGAATGTATTTCCTCTCAAAATCAATCCTTTACCAAATTGCAAACACAGAAGTTGCATCAATTTAATGCCTTTTGTGATGACGATTATTTCAGACTTTTATGGTCCGAAAATATATCACAAGTTTGTCCATACAGGTAGTGCCTCAAAAATCTAAGTGCGAATACTAATGCAGCTAATTGTCAACGTATGAGTAGGGTAATCTTCTCCGGTGTTTTTCAACTGCTGAGGTATAAGCTATTACACTTCCCACTTGCATCAAGACACAGCCAAGTCCAATCTGGGATGCATCACAGTAAATGCTGAATTTACCATCTAAATAGGATAGGGTCAAAATTGGACATTGGTCAGTTTTGTTTCAAGTTTGAAAAAATATGCTCACATTGTCAGTCTATATACTCACATTTTTCCTTGTTAACATTAGTAAGGGGTGAGCAATCTTCGAAAACCTCAATGAACTTTATAATCCGCTAGTCCAAGAAAACTCATGATATCTGTAGCATCCTCGGTTGGGGCATTCCTTAACTGCCGATTGAACCTTAGCGGGATCGACAGGATATTCCGTCTCCAGAGATAACATGTCCTAAAAAAGTGAACTTGGTTCCCAACCAAAACTACCACTTAAGAAAAATTGGCGTATAGTTGGTGCTAATTTTAATACTTCTAACACAAAGGTCAGGTGCCTAGCATGCTCATCCTTGAACGAGAATAGCATTAAAATATCTCGATAAACAAACTATGCAAATTATTAAATACTAGTGTGAACACTTATTGCATAGATCCATGAAGGTGTACAGTGCATTTGTCAATCCAAAGGACATAACCAAAAACTCATAAAGTCATTACCTTGTGCGGAACAAGGCAGGGTCTTTGGAATTATCTCCGGTTTTGAACTTTTAGTGGTAGTAACCTGACCTCGAATCAATCTTAGAGAACACTCGTGCACCACGGAGTGGTCAAATAGGTCACAATCCTCGGTAATGGATACTTGTTATTGACAGTTAACTTATTCAATTTCTATCATCAATGCACATAGCATCAATCCATCTTTCTTTTTGATAAAGAGAACACAGTGCATTTCCCCGGTGAAAAGGCTAGGGCGTATGAACCCTTTCTCAAACTATCTCTAACTGCTTCTTTAATTTCTAAGTTATGGTGGTGCTAATCTATAGGATTTTTCGGACACAGGTCAGCGCGGGCATAAACATCTTACAACGAATTCAATTCCTTTTTTTATCTGGCGGAAAAAACCAGGAAGGTCATCTAGGATACTTCGGGGGAACATTGGACAACTAAGACATTTTGGGGAGTGCTTTTCATACTAGTTGTGTATCTACAACACTGGCCAAGAAAGAAAGAAGCATAGGTACTCTCTTCATGGGAGGTCTACAATTATAGAGGGCATAACAGACATTCCTTACTCTTCTTTAGAGTTTGGAAGGTATGTTTTAAACCACCAGGGGGTTGAAAATAACTATTTAGTCTAACAGTCACGCACACTGTGGCCCAATCAAGTGCCCCTCACTTAAACCGCCAAGCCATTCATAGGATTACATCAATCCCATATATCCATACTAATGAGGTTTAGCAGGGAGGTTCTGTTTCTACTAATACAGCACATCAAGCATTCACTGGTTAGAAGTGCATGTGTTCACCAGAGGGAATGCGACATTAAACACATGCTCAGTAGGGGTAAGCTTACATCTAACTTATCAGCAAATGTAGATGCTATGAATGAATGTGGTTGCCACCAGAATCTATCACTGAAAGTGGGTAAAGAGTTTGACAGTATGTACTGACACAACAGCAGATGTTCATCATCGCCCCCACCGACTCCATCATGGAGAACATCCGCGGTGTAACAATAGCTAGGGCCACTCTTAGGAAGTCGGGCAGTCTCTGCATTTGGCGACCTTGTACCACTTGTCGCATTGGTGATTCTAGGCTTCGGGACACTCTTTGATCGTGTGTCCACACGCCTCACAGTTGAAACACTTTCAAAGCCACAATCTGCACGCGACGGGTGGTACTTAAGCCACTAGGTATGGCGGAATTTCCGACATTCTGTACCTTCCCTGTTGTTCATTGGCTACTCTGGCATTCACTAGGCCCTTAATTTCCTTTGTTGGTGTGGCTGCGACCAAATTTTGTGGGACCTTTTTGGTAAAGCACACTTACTTTCAGTTCTTCCAACGCAGAGCAGTAGACACAACTCACGATGACAAGCCTTTATCACCAGCAAAATTTAATCCTCAGTAATTTCGGCTTCAGCCCTATGCACAATTTGCAAACACCTTCTCCGTCCCTGTGAGCAAAATGGCCAGCAACCTGGACAAGGGACTCGAATGGCCTACTGCTAATCGGCCACAGACCCTGTTACTCAAGTTCAGAAATTTCAACTTCTTTGCAGTTTGAAACAGACTGTTGAAATACTTCTCTAGAAAATGTCCTTGAATTGGTAACCAAGCAGCACCAAAACATCAGTGGTGTCTCTCTTGTTCCCACAGAGTTGAGCGTCACTAGCAAATGAAACGTTGCCAACGTGACCTTTCTCCTTCTCAATGTTTGGCCACCTAAACATACTCTCAATCTTCTAAGACACCCTTCAGACACCATAACCAGATCAGATGACTGTCCATCAAACGTAGGTGGTGTAGCCTCATGAATCTATCTCCAGAATGTTCAGTGATTAGAACTGAGGTTGGCACTTTCTGTACTCTCGGTTCAACACAGCACTCCAACTGATCAGACTTGATGACGAACTAGGGCTGTTTGCTGACGGCACCAATTAGTAACTGCCTAATCACGCTAGAAATCTTCTTCAGTTTTCGTAGGCATCTCTCTTGGTACTCTTGTTCTTCTGGTCGTTCTAGCACATTTTTTTTTCTCTGTTCAGGGTAACTACTCCCAATCAACCATCTCATAATAAGGTTAACATGGAACCCTTACAGGGTTGGAGTACTCCCATGCGCACGATCGGCACTGCTGATTATCTTTGAAGGTTTAACTGATATCTCTGATAACATACTATAACGCCACGGGTTTTCTAAAATTCAGTGCGTTACTCATAAACAAGAACTAACTAGGAAATTCAGACAAATCATTAAACTTCGCACGAAAGTCACATTTAACCGTTTGCTAAAAACATAAAATCTTGCAGCGGAAAAATTTTGAGCAAAACAAAGTTAAGCAAACTATATTAAAAAACAGTGTCCGAAAATAATAAGTTAAAAATATTAGAAAAGAATTCGGCGCAAAGCGATGAAGGCTTTACACGTGAAACAATACTTAAAATCATAAAAGTCAAACAAATCCTCCGCTGAACGAAGAGTCATACAGAAAGGCAAGAAACAAAATACCGAAAGTTTCCACGATGACGTCAGCGGGCTGAAACGTTTCATCCAACTCTGCCGATCGCAAACGACAAGTTGATACTGTCTAACGATGAGTCAGCCGGATTGATTCGTTCATTAGCCTCTGCCGATAACAAGATGACAATCTTTTAATCACGTTTTCCGAAAGAACAAAAAAAAAACTAAGTATACGATCAAAAAATGACAAAATTCTCTACATAATCTGATAGGGTTAATACCCGAAATCCACCGATTACTAAACGACAAAAACTTCTACTACATCATACGATAGCGTTTAATACCCAAAATCCACCGAGCACTAAACAACAAACTCTAATGAAAGACATACTCGGTGACGTCACTCGAATGATTCACTCATTCAACATCGCCGGTGGACAAACACACCCAAAACTGTCTATCGATAGACAACATACTGGTATGAGAACAGAGACCGCATTTCAACTACTCTTGTGCTATATCACATAACTCTAACTACAGAAAGGAATTTGCTACTCACTGAAAACTATTCAGAACCAACCCAAATCCTCATATTACTCAAAAAAATCCAGTAGAGCTAACCTTTAAACCAACCCTAGTGACTATTATCAGAAAAAGTCTCACCAACGTATTCCAAAACAAGTAAAACTACTTTGTTTAGTAGAAAACTCAACAAAATTAAAATGAATCATGGTTCACTACTAAACCCTTCTCATCTACTGACACAGTTAAACGCATCATCAGAATCACAATCCGTGCATTGAAGTGCTCCCCCTCCCCCCCCCATCAACAGCCTAACTCAAACATGGTCAGAGAACAAAATTCTGATGATTCTGCACCTAATCACAAAACCCTCTATTAGCCTAATGCTAAGTAAGTAAAGCCACAAAAATAATGAAATGGAAGCTGAACATAAATTTCGACACATGTTGTTTCTACTTTGTCATCTCAGTGCATATGTATTCGTTTCTGATTGATCCCCTAGGTGAAAATTGGGAGTGGGATACGTTCTCCCAAAGTCTCGTATCTCCTCTCTTGATTCAGGGGCGGCATAGTTCCCTTACACAACTGTTCAGTCCCCCTGTGAATTGGAGTTTGGAGCACTTCCCCAAAGTTCATAATCTCTCTTGCTTGATTAACGGGGCGGATTAGTTCCCTTAAACAACTTACAATCTGTCATTACCCTTACCATGCCATTTCATGTAAATTCATTTCGCAATAATTTTCAAATATATGATGCAGGACATAAAAACATATTCAAGCATGCCACAACCCTAGTTTTGTGATGTAGGCCGAAGACTATTAAAACATACTCTACTTACCTGGTCTCCGGGATGCTCGGCTGTAAGTTGTATTAGAAGTCACACACCTAGCGTCACAACAGAGCATCATAAACTTTCACTAAGCCTCACAGAAATCAACCAGAAATTTAACGAAAATAGTTTGAAACCCTGCTACTCGTGCATTCCCAATTATCCACCAATAACCCGAACCTACTCTCACGCGCAGCATCTTAGAAATACTCACATTGCACATCCCTCGGCATCTCAACTACTAAAACATAGAAATGAGGAAACCCGTATATAGGTTGAAGGAAATTGGGTGAGGGAATCGACTAGAGGGCCTCTGCTGTTGAGCTGAAAAATGAGGAAAAAAAAATAAGGGAAATAGTGGCGGCTACAAGTGCATTAATCACAAAAGTCTCTTTCCTTAAATAGGTTATCATATAAGTCTCAATTTACACTATGCCCTTACATAGTACCCTATGAGACCTAATATAAACCTATTTTCTCCAACATGCTTACTATAAATAAACGGAATAGAACTTGGTTTAATAGAACCGGGTATTCATAGAGCAAAATAAACAAAATGTAACAGAGTACATCTGCCTAAAAGAAGATAAAAGTTAGGCCTAAAATCTAATAGTAAAACTAGAAATATAATAATATTATTATCAAAACATCAACAGTAGAGAGAAGAAGAAGAAAGCTAAAAATTGTCGTCGGTTCCCTGCTGCAGAATCCAGAGCGCTCATCATTTTTGCCCTTCCACTGTAGCAGCTAAAATTATTTCATCCTTTTTCACTATCCAGTCTATTCCTTTGTTTTCTGTGTCTAATCCTCTATTCCCTTGAAAACGCTTAAAATCCCCCAATTATGATAAAATTTTTCTGATTTTTGTTCTTTATTGTCAAATGTCTTTTAGTCGTCCAATGCTATTTGTCGACTGTTGCTTATTATTCTTTTATTTGTCGATAATTTTTTATTATGTCATCCGATTGCTGATCTGTCAGCCGCATTTTATGTAGCTCTTCTTCTATTAGTCGACGGTCATCCGATTGTCATTTGTCATAATTTGGCATCCATTTTCATTTTCGACGTTCTCTGTTTTGTCATCCGATTGTCTTTGTCATCCGATTGGCCGCCTTTATCTCCATTATCTTCTCAAAATAATTTAACACGGTACTTGTTCAATTGCTTCTTGTACTTTTGGTATCACATCTCTGTTGAGTTGCTTTTTTTCTTCATAATTTCAGTATTTGAATGATCTTCTAGCTATAATTTAGCGTTCAAATAAGAAATATAAACTCGAATTAATAAGAAAGATATGCTTTGAATAGATAATATGTATGAAATATATTAAATTAAATCAAGGAATTGATTCTGAACATTATGTGTGCAATGTTTAATAAATTTCTATTCAATTTCTTCTTGAATTCACTCAAATCAGACAAGTTAAATACCTAAAAAGATTCATAAAATAACTAAATTTAGAGTTATCACTTACCACGGGTTTCTTTCTTTTTGAGCTTCTCGCTTCTACAATAGAGTGTAAAATATCAAAAGAATAACAAAGACATATAGTCTTCTTTACATGAGTTCTATACAATGAAATCAAGGAAAATACAACCTTCAAATAAATCCACCGGGCAATAAATAATTTGGTTGTTTTTGGTGGTTCACGAATATTGGTTATGATGATCCATAAAAGAATAATATACAATAAACCCGTCGAAGACATTGAGTACAAATGCGGTTCTATCAAAAGATGGCTTGAGAAAAAGTTTTGATCAAATCAAAAATAACTAAGATTTTATCAATGTAAGCATAAAAAATTTCATGAAGCTACTAGAATACTAAAACCAACTATTGTCACAATTATAGTTAAAGTACCTTCATGAAGAGAAACAAGAACATTTTATCGAAAAATGAATTCACAAGTACACTATTCGTCATTCAACAAAATGCAACTTCATTACCGAATCGATCAAGAGGAAGCATGGTTATCATTTTCCAAATATTCGCAAATAAAATGAAATTGTATTTAATAAATCTAAAATTCAATTCAAATATCAAATAGAACCCCATGTAATAAAAAGAGAATTGCAAGTATCATGCCAAGGAACAAAAAACGTCCAACAACAAAATGATTACTAACATCCAATATCAATCATCCAATCAATTAGTGGTTAGAAGTTAACATAATTTGTGGTGGTTTCACTACCAAATTATTGGTTCCAATATTTCCATATGTGATCCCAGATTGGGAAACCATGAGGTTCCCAAGGGGTGTGTCCCTAAGATCATTCCACAATGGACAAACAGAAAAAATTTCATTTTTCACACATTTGAATCTCTGTAGTTAGGAACAAAAGGAATCATAATAAAATTGTTTAAAACTATTCATTAATTTATGTTCATTCGTGTTTTGATTTATGAAATTTACTAGGCTATGCTATAGCTAAAAAGAACAATCATCCATGAATTAGTAATTGTTTTCGTGGCTTTTAAAAATAAATCATGTGAAATGATCTAAGATATGCAAAGAAAACATAATTATTTTCAATTTTGTATAAGTACCTATGCGAAGCTAAATGTCCATCCAATACTAAAAAACCAACTAATCAAAGTATTTAATAAATCACAACTGGTATAATATTATGGTGGCTTGGTCAATTACTAATGGACTTGCATTACCTCCATGGAGCAAAAAAGATTCGTCAACCTTATTCCTCAAATTTTGACCAAGGCAACATCTTTACCTCCTCTTTTTGAACGGATCCCCGAAAGTGGCAAACATAATGTAGATTATTGTTAACAAGAGAGCATTCAGCCACACACTCTAAGTCAATCAAATCATCACAAATGATTGGTTGTGTGCTGATCCAAGCCACCCAAAAGTGTTAGCTCAAAACGCACAAAGACTAAAGGTGCGAGTGATGTGTGCTCTCAATTTGTCAAAAAATGAGAAATGAGATGGAGTCCGAAATGCAAATCAATAAAAAGATGAGTTAATGGAGAGTAGTGTGTGAGAAGAAAAGTCCGCGTGACACTGGCAACACCCGAAAAGAGTAAACGAAAAGGGATGAACATCGTGGTGAAGAATAGCCGTTTGGAGGCTCCCAAAGCTATAGTTTTGCTTTGAGGCAATGTTTTCCTAAGGACACCAACCATCTTAGAGAAGGTTTGCCCTCTTCAAGCTATATGCCTCCAAAGAGAAAGGAAGAAGAATGTAAGAGATATTCAAGCACTTTACGCTGTGAATAGCACTGGCGATCTCACTCTTTCATGGTTTTTTGGCACAAACAGTGGACTCTAACTAAAGCAATTCTCAAAGGAAAACGAAATTCTATTTAAATTTGCCCACAAATGTTTTTGAAACAACAGATATGCATACATTATATGACCGAGGGTGGAGGTTTCCATGGAAAGGATCGGAGTCGTTGATGAAGACCAAGCATGAAGGGATTGTAGGACCGGAATTGCTAAGAGGGGGGTGAATTAGACTTTTTTAAAAAATAATCTAATCAATAAATTAGTGTAACTTCTTAAGTAGTCGAATTACGAATACATAGAACTATCAAAAATAAAGAGAGGGTAAGAGAGATTCAAAACAATACTTTTACGTGGTTCGGCCAAACTGCCTACGTCCCAGACCAAGGCTCAAACCTTTGAAGATCCTTACCGCTCCTCACGAGAAATAAACAGATCGGGGGATTCCGGGCTCCGATCAACTGCTTTACATTTGGATGGAACTTCACGGGCACGTCCAAAATTTCCCCACTGCCTTATACAGATGAGCATTGGAGTTGTAAAATATGAAGCGTACAAGACAATTCACCAGGTGGAATCTCAAGGTAGGAATTGCGAGATGTAGAGAAGCATACAGAGTGTTGCAAATGACTTCGCAGTAGGCGCTCAGAATTAAAGTTGGCAACAAAAGTAGTCTTCGAGCCTGTTCTTTGCTTATATAATTGTATGAAATTTGCCTTCACAGAATTGAATGCTTCTTTCTTCAAAAGGAGATACGTTAGCGTTGGGACGCATCCGTACTGAAGCAGATATCCGGTGCTCTGAAATGATGTTCGGTCGTCGCCATTAAAGGTCTGGAGTTAATGCTGAAAACGCGTATGTGATTCGGGCTAACTTGATTCTGCGGAAGTTCACCGGCAGATGCAACTAATGAGCGGAGAACGTCATCGGTGAATGCTGATTGAAATGCAATCGGCAGATATTATCCTTGAATGCCATCGGCATAAGCATCTTCAACTTCTATCGCGCAGAAGATCTTTAAAACCTCGGCAGAGAGAGACAATTCGCTAAAAATCATCGGCAGAGACAATCCTGTAAACTCATCGGCACATTCTATCTTCAAAGACACATCGGCAGATGTTTCTTAAATCGCCATCCATGGCAGAAGTCTCTTTAAAAACCATCGGCAGATTGAACTCATGAAAATTGTCGTCTAGTGATCGGCATGTGCAAGCTTGACCGAACATCGGGATGAGTAGCGTTCAAATGCTATCGGTAGATCCATTCTTGGACACGGTCATCGGTAGTATCTTCAAAACCGTCGGACAGATGAAACAATAAGCGATGACCACGTCACGAGTTAGAGGTTTCAAAAACGCTTCGGCAGATGAGATTGTAAATGTCATCCCGGCATATAATCCTCAACAGTGAGAACCGGCATCGGCAGGATTAGGCTTCAAACTATCGGAAGATGCAACATTTCTTCGTTTTTTTTTTTTTTTTTTTCTCGTGTAGCGATCGGTATATGCAAGACTGTTGCTATTTCATGCTGTATACTCAAACCGATTTATTAGACAACTAAAATACCCTTTGCAGGGTATTTCCATATAAATCATATTCATATTTCTTTAAATACACATAATCAAATTGTTTTTTGTTATACATGAATTATGACAAACACTAATCAAAAACCAAATTTGACTTAAACACTTATATAAGTCAAAACAATCTCCGCCCTTTTTGATTCTGTACAATATAATTTGATTATTGGTACTCACCCCTAATTATAGCGCGTCCCCCATGTATGGGCATTTTATAAAAAGAAAACCATTCATAGCAACTTCCAGAAACACAGCGTATACCCAAAGAATGTTATCCAATCAAACTCCATCAATACTAGTATTCTCCCCCATTGACATTATCACAAAAAATAAGCAGTCACATCGGTATGTTGGGAAAAAAAAAATAATCATTCAAAAAGAAACAACGCTAAACAAAAAAATGTAGATAACTAAAATCCACTATTTGAAAAGATCTAATGACGTTCTAAAAAGCTCTCTGACACATAAGAGGGCACGTCACGGTGGGGATTGAAAAAAGCCATCACCAGAGCTTGAAGGAAAGCACGATCTCTGGGAGAGCGATGATAGACCCAATTGCCAGACAGGCGAGCAGGAGGTGGAGAAGGCTCTCGGGACAATCCACGTCCATGCAGGACGGGGACTCGAAGAGGACCAGAGCAACCATCCATACATGGTGAGAAGGAGAAGATTCCATGGACTATGCTGGAGGAGGGAGAGGCAGGAGCAGAGGAAAGCTGTAGAAGGGTGGGAAACGTGAGCTCGCCTCCATGAATATCTAGGGGAATGAGACGCACATATTCAAACCAGCAGGCCTGGAAAGGGGAAGAAGCAAATCTTCAAAGCAGGCTCGGGAAACATTGAGACCAGAACAGGATGGTTCGGGTTCAGGCTCAGGTTCAGTGCAACGTGGCCGAATTGGACAATTGGAGTTTCTCAAGTTCTCTGACAACCATTCGCTACTAAATCCAATCTTTGAGACAGGAGGCCCAAGACTATCCAGAGCAACGCCCATGTCTGATGGGCAAATTTTTTGATCATTTTGCTTTGGTTGTTCCGAGGGGCAATGAAGGTGATGGGTTGGTAATCGAGGCTTTGCATACTCATTGTTACTGAGCATTGTAAGGAAATCATCCTTCCCCATGATGATATGTTATGGAGTTGCAGCCGAGTGCAGGAGGTATTGGAGAGAAGGGGTTAGAATGGAGAGCAATGAGCAGGGTGGACAGGTGATGGAGGGAGCACATCTTGCTGATCGGGAGAGGATGCAGGTGAGTTCAGGAAATGGAGATGGAGGAGCTGAAGATGGGGGACTGGAATGGAGGAGTGTAGGTGTAAGGAAAGAGTAGGTGGAGAGGGAGGTGGAGGAAACTGGAGATGGTAGAGTGAAGGTAATGGGTGATGAGTATGAAGAAATGGCTCGCCATCACGGAGAGATGGAAGGATAAACAGGCTTATAAGGTAGGGATAGAAGGGGAGGTGAAGAGGAGGTTAGGAATAGGTAGGACACAGATGAGGGAGCAGAGGTGGCCTCTGAAATGGGTGACATGGGAGGAAGGAAGCAATTCCTAGCTACGCACCAAAGGAGAAGGGGGGGGGCGTGAATCTGAGATGACATACAGGTGTCATCTC
>JAJTVD010000873.1:0-12500 GCA_022432975.1 Begonia masoniana | reverse complement strand
CAGGTGGTTCTACTGGGTTAGGTACGGAAGAGGAAGCCTCCCCCTGGCCCCATAATAACTCAAGATCCCCTTCTTCGCGATCCCCACAAAAGCAAATCAAGGGGATACCTAAGAGATATAGGCAGAGAATGGAGAGAAGGGCTGGAATGAGAGAGTTTTGGATGGATAGGTAGCCCTCTAGAATAGATTCCTTTACTGGAAATGAAGATCTAGTTACAGGCTCCGAAGCAGGAACCATTTTAACAGAATCCTAAGAGCAGCTATTTCACAGGAAAAGAAGTAACTGCCTCACCTTGACTTGAATGGAAGGTTCCAGTAATGCCATCCTCTTACTGAATATGGTCTGTAGCCTTGAGGAGATGTAGGATCGGAATATGAAAATGAGATATTGAAAGTACTAGCTTTAAGCCTTGACATTGGCTGGGGGAGGTTCTAAATGAAAGAGAAGAAGGTTATTCTTTGAGTTAGGGCTGAGTAGCGCCTTTCAAGGTCCTCTTTCTGCACGAGAGAACAATATGATGTCACGAATAGCGTGAAATCTTCTAATTGAAGTGCTAGCATTTCTGTACTGTAAGCTAAACAATGAAAGATTCATGCCCGGGCCTGAAATCTCCGACCTTGAAGAACTCTTTGATGTCCCAGTCGTGACTACAACCTGGAAGTCCAGAAAGAAAGAGACAGTAGGTCTTGCACCAGACGAGACTGGTTCATGTAATCGTCCAGTTACGTGAATTGTGACCAGAACTAATGCACCAAGTTCAATCTCTTTCCATTGGCCATAGAGCACAGTCTTCTATATTGTTCCAGCCTCTGTGAATCAACCGGACGTCGGTGGCGCAGCAAATCCTGTTCCTGGTAGCGGGTCACATGTATAGGAATTCTTTCCGAAGGCCTTGGTCAGAGCACAAAAGTGGATGCTAAACGAAAGGTGCATCAATGGATACCTTCTGCCTCAAACACTTCTCCAGCGGTTTGCCATTCTCAGTGTCTAGAACTAGAAACTAGAGTCAGAACATCGGCTTCTCACTCTTTCTAAGTGCATTCTCAATCTTACAGCAATTCAATGAGATAAGAAACCTGACCTTGAGATTTTCTTGCATTTACAGTACTTTCTCTTATAAATATGATGAAATATCTACTGACGGATAGTGACTAGTCAATTGAATATAGTCAGACAAAACAAGCGAGAATGCGCATGATGCCTGGGAGGAGGCAGCATCGTATTAGAGCAAGAAAGAAAATGAGTTCTGAGTGAATGTCTCATTGTTCTTTGTGTACTATGTTATCTCCACAATTGATTATGATTCAATATCCTTACATTCTCAATCTTACAGCTAAACAATGAAATATCAACTAATCGCGTATAATAAGGGAAATGCGTGAATTAATTGAGTTATGAGTTCCGCTGTTAATGTAGCACGTCTCACTGGTGTGCACTTTCGCCAAGTGCTTTGTCTCGAGCACATCTCGAATCCAGTGAGACCTCACTTCAATGTGCTTGGACCTCGAATGAAATGACGAGTTCTTGGAGCGCTAAACACAACATATTTCTCTTGGTGCAAACCGAGCTCCTCGAGCAATTTCCTCATCCTTGCAACCCTCAGTAATCGCAATATACTCAGCTTCTGTGGTGGATAACGCAACACACTTTTGCAGCCTCATCAATCATCCTGAAACATCTTTCCTGGAATCACCTGCCATGTCCGAATCGGTGTACCCAACTAGCATTGGATCGCCGCTACCAAAACACACCCCTCTCAGATATCTCAATATCCACTTCACTGCTTCCCAGTGTTCTTTCCCAGGATTAGAGGGCTGACTACTCCAACAGAATGAGCAATATCGGGCCTAGTGCAAACCATGGCGTACATCAAACTGCCAACCGCAGACGCATAAGGTCTGTTAAGAACTTGACTGTTAAGGAAAGGCAACAAATCGGGAGTTAACAAGCGGCTAGAAAGAGTGAATTGAGCTACGAGTTTCTGAATTGGTCGACTTTGATGGTAGGTACCATCAGAAGGTAACCGCCTGAGAACATTCATTGACCATTGATGAAAGGGGTACAGGAGCCTTTGCCTAACAAGCGGTAGGAGCTTGATTTGCTGTCTTTTCTTTTTGCTATCGCGCACCCTGAGCTTTTCGTCCGATCTCACGAATCCTCCTTTAGGAAAGAGGCCAAGCGGGCCCGCTAACGGCACCCCCCATTATTGCAAGAAAAGCCTGAACAGGGCTCTGGATTCCGTTTTCTACCAAGCTATTGTACATATCGGACACGTAATTTAACCGTTCAGGTGCCTCCACTTCGTCAAGAAGGTTCCGAACGATCGTCGAAAAGGGGGCGTTTCGAGCTGGAGTCAGCCCCCCTTGTATAGTCAAGGGAAAAAGATCGTGAAGCTGCTGACAGAGACGTTCAACGCTCGAGATTTTCTCGGACCTTTTCTTGGTAAGTATCCGGGGTCAATCTGCGGAGGCGCGAAAAAAGACGAGAGCTCGCTATTAGCCAGATAGAAGTAGGCAGGATTAGCGAAGTAGAAAGCGAAATTAGATACTCGAGTACTTGATTTTGCATGAGATACGATAGAAGAACACTTTTTCTTAAAGCAAAGCCAAACACACCCGCCATAGAACTGATGACCACTTACTTAACTTAGTTCATTCCTTATCGGGAGATAAGCAGCATGGTGTACTTAGAAAACTTTTTTCTAGTCGAATGAAAAAAACGATGTTCTTATCTTTTCCAACTTTGCCCCTTAACCTTAAGTAGAAGAAGTCAAGAAAGAAGTCATCTTTCTAATAGTACTAGGGACACTTTCTAATAGTACTAGGGGAATTTGCTCCTAGCTAGTGGAACCAACCCATCAAGTTATTGTGGGAATTCCCTTCTATCCTTAAGGAGTAGTATAGAGTCTCCTTATCAGTCTTTCTCCCTCAGAATCATAAATAGCAGTACCTTTTTTTTGATAGCCCATCCAGTTGTAATAGATAGCCCCAGTATACGTAGAAGTGTAAGTCAAAGTCCTCCTAGTTAGATTTATCCGTCCCAGTCTAAGGCTAAGTTCCTTTAGTTCCAGCAGTCCTAATAGACTGATTTTTCCCCGCCAGCCGTAATGTCTTCCTAATCTAATCCATAGCGATCTAGCCGAGTGAGGTAAGAGGTTTGAGTTTGATATTAAGTAATATAATATCAAGTCTTTCTTTTCTTAGTCTAAAGAGCCAGCTTAGAGCTTAGAAAATCTCCCTAAGTCAAGAAAAGAGGCAGCCCCACAATAGCAGACTAAGCCTATACAGTAGTTGGAGTTCTTATTCCTTTTAGCCATTTCATTTTTCTTTTATAAGAATAAGAAAATTACTAAGCTCCTGTGAACTCAGTTCCTATCCTGAACTCAAACTCTCCCCTTGAAATTTCAAGCAGTTCCTTTTAACAAGCAAGCTACGCACCTTTTCTTTCTTCGGATTGAGAAGTAAGTAGGGCATTCCCGGCAAGCAATCAAGCATTCCATCGAAGCAAAGGAAAGGAGGCAAAGCAGTTCCTTGAGTTTGTCCATCGAGCGCTTGCAAAGGGTTGAAAGCGGACAGATGCCATCGAATCGGATGTGAACAAATTCCGAAAATCCGCTCTTAGAGTTCGAGAAAAAAGCGCCGGCAAGTCAGCTATCGGCAAAGAAAGGGTAAAAAGCCAGTTCCGTGCCTATAGTCATTCCTTTCTCTGGTAGCAATCTGGTCTCCAGTGGTAGTAAAGGAAGGAAGGCTAGCTATCAGTGCGGACAAGCCAGTCTGCCCTTTCTTTATAGATAGGAGCCCCTCTCTGGTAGAAATTCCTTCTCTCCTTCCCAACGCTATCTGTCCAAGGGGAAAAGGCTTGCAAACAGTGTTTTGATTCTGGAAGCAATCTCGCAAGCTTCAGTTTTCCAGTTCAGAATCCGATGTGAGGAAAAGAATCCTAGGTCAAGGCAGTAGCACGGTACGGGCCCATGTTCTCAGTGCTTAGTGTGACTTAGTCAAGAGATCGTAGGATACCGGCAAAGGAAGAAGGTGGATACTCGTTTTCTTTCGATTCGGAAAAGAAGATAAGATGGATAATCCCCATTAAGCGTATTGGCAAGGTTGGTTTGATTTTTCTTCTTTCTTTGCACGTATCGAGATTCAAAAAAGAATTGATCTCATTCAAGTAATAATCTTTATGGGCTTCCAAAAGTTCTTAATAGAAAGTGGGTCTCGAAGAATCGAAGAATTACAAATGAATGTACAAAAAGAGTGCAATTTTGTCAACCGCATTGTTATTACAAGACTTGAAAACCCTTATGGAAACCTCTTGCAGAATTTATCGCGGGGCAGCTAAAGAATAGAGTTTCATTTCGAAAAGCAATGAAAAAAGCTGTTGAATTAACTGAACAGGCAGGTACAAAGGGAATTCAAGTACAAATTGCAGGGCGTATAGACGGAAAAGAAATTGCACGTGTTGAATGGATCAGAGAAGGTAGGGTTCCTCTACAAACCATTCGAGCTAAAATTGATTATTGTTCCTATACAGTTGTAACTATCTATGGGATATTAGGGATTAAAATTTGGATATTTGTAGACGAGGAATAATAAGCCTTTCCTCAATTTGTCTTTCTATTTTATTCAATCATAGAACAAAAAAAATTCATTCTTTTTTTTTTATAGTAAATGGGAAATTCTATAGGCTTGAATAAAAATTCAATTAATTATTTGAAATAATTGCTATGCTTAGTGTGCGACTCGTTGGTTTTTCTGTTAGGATAAAAATCGACCTGACCATAACATAATCTGAACTAATAATTGAAAAAAAAAAATAACCAACTCATCGTTTCACATTATCTGGATCGAAAAAAGAAAGCAGTCAAGATATGTTATATTGGTCATGTCATATCATTGTAGCAACTGAAATCTTTTTTGCATAAACAAAAACACCAATCTAATTATCAGTTGTGAAGCATTATAAAGTATACGGATAAATGGAAGGGTGAAAGAAAGAGAGAAAAAAAAATATCAATGATATAAGATTCCAATATGGAATATGTAAGGTCTATGAGTCATCTCATAAAAGGTAGTGTAAGAAAACAGCAATACTGATTGATTCATAATTAGATTAATCTGTTAATAGAAGAAAAAAGCCAAGAGCCCTGAGTCAATAAAGACTGAGAAGATTGACTCAACAACAAATTTCATTTATTAGGGGCTCCATTGTAGAATTAAGACCTAACCATTAATCAAGAAATGATGGGGACGAGGGAACCCAAGAATACATAATATTCTGTTGAAAATAAATATTAATGATTCATTGGGTAGGATGGCGGAATCCACCCAAGACCAATCCATTAATTCGGAAAGGTCATTTCATGGGCTAAGCTTAGAACGTAAATACATATAAAAAGAGTAAATATTCGCCCGCGAACTTTTTTTTATTGGCTTGAATTTCTATATTTTGGTCGATCAAAGACCCCCAAAAAAATAATAGATAATAAAATAAAAGAGAAACCAAAATTAAATAAAGATTCCATTATTTATAAGACCTTAAAAAACTTATCTATAATTTTTTTTTAATATATATAATATATAAATATGTAAATCATGTATAAATATAATACATATTTAGTTCTATCTCAAAAGAAGAGAGAAAAATGGATAATAGATTAGATGAAATCTCAAAGAATACCCTAATTCAGTCTATTATTGACACTATATATGTATAGTCTATTCTTTTGGAATCGTTTCATTCGTGAGGAGCTGGATGAGAAGAAACTCTCATGTCCGGTTCTGTAGTAGAGATGGAATTGAGAAAAAACAACCATCCACTATAACCCCCAAAAAACTAGATTTCGTAAACACCATAGAGGAAGAATGAAAGGAATTTCGTATCGAGGTAATCATATTTGTTTCGGTAGATATGCTCTTCAGGCACTTGAACCCGCTTGGATCACATCTAGACAAATAGAAGCGGGACGAAGAGCAATGACACGAAATGCACGACGTGGCGGAAAAATATGGGTACGTATATTTCCAGACAAACCAGTTACAGTAAGACCCACGGAAACACGTATGGGTTCGGGGAAAGGATCTCCTGAATATTGGGTAACTGTCGTTAAACCGGGTAGAATACTTTATGAAATGGGCGGAGTAGCAGAAAATATAGCCAGAAAAGCTATTTCAATAGCGGCGTCAAAAATGCCTATACGAACCCAATTCATTATTTCGGGATAGGAATGTAGAATCAAAGGAAAGCGGTCTTTGGTATGCAAAAAAAAAATTGCCATTTCAAATTTCTTTTTTGTTTGGTTTGAACAAACAATATTTCTTTTTGTTTTTTTTAGCCCTTTGAATTGAAAGAACAGATTCACAAAAATAATATGATTCAACCTCAAAGCCATTTGAATGTAGCGGATAACAGCGGGGCCCGAAAATTGATGTGTATTCGAATCATAGGAGCTAGTAATCGACGATATGCTCATATTGGTGACGTTATTATTGCTGTAATCAAAGAAGCAGTCCCAAATACACCTCTAGAAAGATCAGAAGTGATTAGAGCTGTAATTGT
Organism: Begonia masoniana; assembly: GCA_022432975.1. NCBI lineage: Eukaryota > Viridiplantae > Streptophyta > Magnoliopsida > Cucurbitales > Begoniaceae > Begonia > Begonia masoniana. The sequence goes on along the minus strand of JAJTVD010000873.1, from coordinate 5,944 downwards.
ACGTACCTGTAAAGAACTCAAACGTGAAAACGGTATGATAATACGCTATGATGACAATGCTGCGGTTGTTATTGATCAAGAGGGAAATCCAAAAGGAACCCGCATTTTTGGTGCGATCCCCCGCGAATTGAGACAGTTAAATTTCACTAAAATTCTTTCATTAGCACCTGAAGTGTTATAAGATGAGACCGAGATATAGTTAGAATATTTGAATTTAATTAATTAATAGATTGTATCTCACGTATATATCAAAATTCAAAAATATTGAATAAATAAAGAGCATGTTAATTATATTAAAATTCGAAAGCAACACTCATTTTGGTTTATCATGGGTAAGGATACTATTGCTAACCTACTAACCTCTATACGCAATGCTGACATGACTAGAAAAGAAATGGTTCGAATACCATCTACTAACATCACTGAAAACATTGTGAAAATACTTTTACGAGAAGGTTTTATTGAAAACGTAAGGAAACATTTTAAAAACAACAAAAATTTTTTGGTTTTAACCCTACGACATAAAAGGAATAGGAAAGGACCATGCACAAGGGATTAGCCAAAGGATAGCCCACTTCCCGAGTTAGAAGAATCGAATCCTTTCCCGCTCCTCGTATTCTAGTCGAGCTCCTTCTCCCGCTCCTACTCGAGCGTCAGCCGATGGAACTCCTTCGGACCCTGTTGTTTCTGCTAATTCCGAGGGAAGGTTGTTAACCAACTGCAAACGAAATAGTCAGAGTATCGGCAGAAAGAACTTGAAATGATATAGTAGATGTTCCGTGTGTGAGATTAGGTGCAGAAAGCAGTCCATCTGAAGGGGATAAAGTAGCCTCACCTATTCCCCAGGGGATGGAGTGACATTGAATTTCAATTCATAAACTAGAGAAGGCAAGAGAAACTCTATCATTTCGCAGTGGAGAATGAAAGAGTGGAATGCCGGCATAAGCCGCCTTTACATCCGCTGTCTCTGTTCCTAGTAGCCGGAATCTACATTTGAAAGGGAAGCATCACGCCCTCAGAAGTCTCGTACTCGGAAGTAGTAGCTGTTCTTAGCCTAGTTGCGGTTCATTCCCTCTTTCCAACGGATATGAAAGGTAAGGAAAGAAAGCCTCTTCTCCGGCATGAAATGACATATCAATAGTAGCGGGAATCCGCCCTTGAATATTCCTCTTCTGAGTCCCGCTTAATTAGTTAGGCCTTACAACGGCATCTTAAACTGAAGCTCTAGCTGTTCTAGTCCCAGTTCTTTCTCTCGGAGATGAATGTTTATTAAACTACTTACGCAGGGCAGGCAATTCCACTCCTGGTGAGCTATATGAAGATTCCACTCGTGCAAATCCCATCAACAGGTGAGTTCATTAGCTCTTTGTCGAAAGGTCGAAAGGTATTTCGTAGCCCTTTCATTTTCTTTAATAGAATGGGTAAGCCCTAAATGAGTCAGTCAAGCAAGTACTTTTTTCTATTAGCGGTGATAGCCTGTTTAGATAAGTTAAGATAGGTAAAGTGAAAGACATGTTTTTTCGGGTGGCGGATGAGAGACCTCAACTCTAAGAAAATGAATGAAGGAAGAAGGCATTAGAAAGACTACAAAGGCATTCCGGGCCGACTACAATACAAGTCATGAGCGATAGCGAAGCCGGATAGGTTTATGTCGAAAGCCCCAAAACGTATACATAGCCAACCTCCAAAGTGACCCAAAATTGCACAGGTAAGGAAATTTCTCGTTGATTTACGGACTTACTTAAAAACGAATAAACCTCAATTACAAGAAATCATATCTTCTACCGAATAGGAAGTAAGATTCCCTGCTATAATGTAATGTGGGTTATGGCACTTTCAGCCGATCAACAGACCTAGTTCTAGTTGTGTTTACTAAAGATATCATTTCGTTGAGAATGCTACAAGGAAGTGGGAAAGTGTGTAATTGGAAAGAAAACTACTCATTAGTTCTATCGATATGAAATCTCGTAAGAGAAGAACGAGTTGAGTTACTTGATTTCAAGCAAGGACTAGCTGTGAGCTTTGAGGAAAGCCTGTAAGTTCTCTTTCCATTTCCCTTCTCTTCCTGATGAAGAAGTTCTTTGAAAATGTTGGTCATTGCTCGCTGGTAAGTTGCACCGGCATTCTTTAGACCAAAAGGCATCACCTTGTAAGAGTATATACCAATAGGAGACCTCAGGGCAACGTGTCACAGACTTAATCGGTTCTTTTATCCGTTTTCCTCAGACCGGACCTGTAGCTCTGGCTTGGGTTTAAGGCCTTCTATTGGCCTTAGCTGTTGCCTAAACCAGAAAGCCAAGAAGCAAGAGTTCCGGTGCGGGAGTCAGAATCTTATCCAATCTGTCTATTAGTGGAATCCCAAAAAAGAAAGATGACTCTCGTGCAAATGAAGGGTAACGGCTAAAGCACCTCAGAGAAGCCCCACTCTGGCAAGGCTAGGTTTGGTAATACCCAAAACAAATGAAAAGAGATCGGGGTGAAGATATAGATAGAAGGGGAATCACCGGGTTGGGAAGCTAAGCTCCTTAGAAGGGGATTGACCGAGAAGGCTAAGACTTGAACTCCTACTTCCGGCTCAGTGGAATGCTTGCTTTCGTTGATAAGCTTTCCTCCAGCAAGCCATCTGAGGATGCCCCAGCTAAAGAACCTTCCTCCGATCTGATAACCCAACCAAGGGAAAATGCTCTCTCTGAGTCTGTTACAGCGAGTGAGGCATGAAGCCCTAATGCTACTTTTTAGCCATTTAGAGTAGAGATGCAGTTTCAGTGGCAGTTGCCATTGCTTCTCTTTCTAAGCCGGAAGCCCCTCCAGGTAGTATATCAGTAGTTGATAGTCCCATTCCATCTACCGGCAAGCCAGTTGAAGTTGGACACTGTCGAAGTATTCAAATTGATACCGGTTACTGAACTGGCTACGCGAGGTCGTTTTGCGAAAATCTGCGTTCAAATCGATCTAAGTGCTCCGAATTGGCAAGCATCGTTAAAAGGATTGAAAAATCATCACAAACCTCCCCTTTCTATTTGAATTTCTGGATTATTATATATATGATTATTTTTTCACTTTCCATATATAGAAATAGAAAGAGATAGACTAGAAACGACATCTCTTATCTCAATGAGACAAAAGGGGTATTAAATGAATGGAATTGGGATATGGATGGAATCTAAGAAAATAGAGCCACTTTGAGGTTCCCTATGAAATGAGGCATGGAACAGAGCCACAAAGAAAGCATATTCTATAGGTTCCATATGGGGATTTGTAGTCTTGTTAGGCACGGTAGTAGTTTGATGCCTGTTATCCCCTTTTTTCATTACTAACGACACCGCTATCCGGCTGACTACTGTTAGCTCTCTAAGCACCTCAGTATGAAACGTATTCCTATTACTCTTATCCCCTACCAGTGAGCTCGGGAAGTCAACTCTTTCAGTTGCCCCGATGGAAGCTATAGAATATGTTTTCTTTCCGGTCAGTAATAGATCCAATTCTAGTTTTGGTCGTCCTTCCACCATCTTCAACTCTTCTCGGGATCCGGAGTTTTTCGAGAAAAGGTCCGATCCTTCAATCTCATGATTGGGTCGACCAGGCCAGATCATGATGGAGACACAAAACGTAATCGACTATGATGACAAAATCGACTATGATGACAAAATCGACTATGATGACAAAATGTTCAAATTTAGTTGTCAGACTGACAACTTTTGTTCTTTTTACTGGCATTTTATACGTAGGGTTGATGTTTATTAACATTGATTTACAACTACTAGTGATAAAATGCGAATCCCTTCTTCTTGGGAAAGGGCTAGCCTTTTTATTACAAAGGGTCGGGTGGGAAGTAGGGCTCTTTTTTTCAATCCTTTTAGCTCTGCTTAATCTAGAGGACGCAACCACTCTAGGTAACAACATGATGTCACCTGGTACTTCGAGCCCAAAGCTGCTTCTTCCCGCCTCATCACCCGTACCCTCAATCTCAAGCGGGGGCAGCTCGCTCTTTGATGAGTGGTTTGGTACCCAAACGGGGGCATCCTCTTCGGCGTCTGCCGCAGAAGCGGAAAAAGTGGTAATTCCTTCCCCGGAAATAAGCCAGGGGGATTTGTTGGGGTCGACACCCGAAGCACAAGAAGTAGCCCAGCCGAACCCCCAAAACGCCCCTGCTAATCCGGGGGAAGAGGTTAACCAGCCTATTCAACCACAACCCCCAGTCGCTGGTCCATCTGCTTCAGTGGAGCAAGCAGAGCCTTTGGCTTTCCCAACCAGCATTGAAACGAAACTACTACTCAAAGACTTTCTTTCCTCTTTTGGAAAGAAAACTGCGAATAAAAATTTCGTTAACAGAAAAGCTGATGAACTCAACCTGGAGGGGGCCTCCCCCCAAAAACTTCAAAAAGTATGCGAAGTAATGGAAGCCCTCGCCAGGAGGAGGGGCTTAAACTCCGGCCAAGACGCCGCTGCCCGTTTAATTACGAAAATAGAAAAGTGGGAACGCCGGTTCCCCGAAGGATGAATCCAATATGGCTTTGCAATGTTACTTGGGTAGATAATCGACCGTCTTTCATTTGGACTCGTATTATCTTAGGGGGAATCACAAAGAAAAGCGTGACGAGCATTTTTTATTTTTCATGTTAGAAGGTGCTAAATCAATGGGTGCCGGAGCTGCTACAATTGCTTCCTCGTGGTGATGGACCATTCCAAGTGCTTGAGCGAATTAACAACAACGCCTACAAGCTTGATTTACCTGGTGAGTACAATGTAAGTGCAACGTTTAATGTTTCTGACTTCAGTCCTTTTGATGCAGATTTCTATTTGAGGACAAATCATTTTCAAGAGGGAGGGAATGATGAGGACCTCAAGACGGATACATTACAAGTGGCTGGACCAATAACGAGAGCAAAGGCGAAGCTGATCAAGGAGCAAATGAGCAATTTGGTCCGTCAAATCTGACCTCAAGAAGGAAATTGCGTTCCGAACCAAGATCCAGAGATTGTTCTCGTAATCCAAGCTGTTTTGGGATGATGTTTATGTCATTGTCGTTTTCTTTATTTAGTTACTTCCAGATTGTCGTTTTTAGGGTTTAAAAAGTACTTGTCGTCTGTCGAGTCATAAGTAGTTTTTTTTTGAAGTTGTCGTTATTTTAGCAATTGTCATTTTTTTGAATTAAGAGTTAGAAGGGCAGATTAGTAATTTGTTCTTAAAGGAAACCCTAGAAACCCTAGCATGAAGGGGTGTTTTTCTAGGTGAATCGTCTACTAGCTCAATGTGACGTAAGCTCCTGCCTGAAGTTTCTCTTTCCGAGTGAGAGAGGCGTTAGCTCGCGGAAAGAAAGAAGAGAAAGAACTGGAAACTGATCTGAGAAATGAACTTCAAAGGGAGGGAAGCTTGGTTTCCCGTGTTGTAGAGGGAAAGAAGAAAGTCTAGCGAGGGGAAGGTAATAAGAAATACGCTTGCTTTATAGGTAGGGGTAATAATAAGCTAGGAAGAGTGGTCAGATTCCGGAATTGAAGTCTGTTGAACATCAGCTATGTGAAAGTTGCATTTTTGGGAAACAGAAACGTGTCAGTTTTCTAAAGGTTGGGAAGGAACTGAAGAAGAAAAAACTGGAATTGGTGCACACTGATGTGTGGGGACCCGCACCCGTTTCTTCTCTTGGTGGATCATACTACTACGTGACGTTCATAGATGATTCAACAAGAAAGGTTTGGGTCTACTTCATGAAGAACAAGTCTGATGTATTCAGTGTTTTCAAGAAGTGGAAGGCTTTGGTTGAGAATGAAACGAATCTGAAAGTGAAGTGTTTGAGGTCCGACAACGGAGGCGAGTACATCAATGCAGATTTCAGAGAGTATTGTGATATGAATGGGATCAAGATGCAGAAGACTATTCCTCGAACGCCTCAAGAGAATGGAGTAGCTGAAAGGATGAACCGAACGCTGATTTTTTTTTTTTTTTT
>JAJTVD010000872.1:0-20988 GCA_022432975.1 Begonia masoniana | reverse complement strand
GTTTTTTCTTCCAAATTTGATGTTTTAGTTATTGAATGGATTAGTTTAGGTGGTTTTCTAAAGAGAAATGAAAGATTGGAAAGTAAGTTGTGAAAAACCAGTTTTTAACTCAAGTTGTTCTGTTTTTGCATTTTTGTTCGCCAAGTTTGGTTGTTTGGTTAGATTTGAGGATTTAGCGACCCTACACTGTACCCTATTTTTCCATATACTTTTTTTTTTTATCCTTATAACCTTGCAACCATTAAGGCGAAATTAAATCGGAAACTAATTGTTAACACGTTCGAATCTATTTTGAAAATCACTTAATAAAACTTTAAACAATAAAAGAAAACATAATTGATCGCCGATGAAAAACATCAGTGCGAAGTTTTGGCGCTCGATCCCCCCTTAGCGATCGATCGCAGCCCTCTGGAATCCCATTTTTTCGGAGCCTTACCCACCCTTCCTTCTTTTCCTCCCCTACATATAACAACACTTCATTCATGACTCTATATAACTTCAACATCACATTACTAACATTCTTCACATTTCATAACACCACCTATACCTACATCACGAACGTACCTTCAATCATAAATTACATTTGCGGCCTCCTCCGTACTCTCACTCGAAACCGACTCAAGTATATTTACACAAAAAAATACATTTCACGGAAAACGAACTACGGTGGCTACATTTAAAAACTAGACGTTTCCTCCGTTAAAATCACCAAGCAGTTCCGTAAATCTTAGATAAAAGCCTTAACAAAATGTTTATACAAACAGTTTACCAAAACATCTATACTTTTTGGTATGTCCCTACTGAGACGGATTACGTAAGTTAATCTTGGCTGAGGCGCTATTCGTTCTCTCTTTTCTGTACATCCTGGCCAAGCACCAAGATGTATCGGGACATGAAGTTAACTCTATGGTGGCAAACTTAAAGAGAGAGGTGGCTAAGTATGTAGAGTCATTTTGGTACCAAACAAGTAAAAGCCGAGCACCAACGCCAGAGGTACCCTTCAGCATCTACTATTCACGAGTGGAAGTGGGGAACCATAGCTATGGATTCGTAGTAGGATTACCTAAGGAAAACTAAGGGACATGATAGTATTTGGAGTTGTGATTGATAGATGGAACGAACTCAGCCCATTTTACCAGTAAGGACAACCTACTCGATTTGACCAGCTTGCGGATCTTTATTACCAAGAAGTATTAGGTGCATGGAATCCCGCATCTATTGTTCTTATCGTGACCCTTTTTAAGGGTTCACTCACGGTTTGGAAAGGTTACACGGCACACTTGGCACGAGGTTACCTTCAGCACTGGCCTTCAACCGCAGACAGTATGGTCAATCATGAAAGACTATTCAGATACTTGAAGATCTGCTCGAGGGCTGTGCTGTGCTAGATTTCCAGTCATCCTGGAGTCGATTACTAACTTTGGTTGAGTTCTCCTACAAGAACCGCGTATCAGGTCCACTATCGGAATGGCACCTTATGAAGCACCTGTATGGCAGGAACTGTAGGTCACCTTGTATGGGGATAAGGTTGGTGAGCAAAAATTCTGGACCAGACCTTTGCAGCGATGCAGATAAGATCTCTACTATCAGAAAGAGGATAGACTGTCACAGAGCCGACAGAAGAGTTATGAAGACAGCGGAGAAGAGATCTTGGAAGTTCGGTTGGAGATGAGGTATTCTTGAAGGTGTCAAGTTCAAAGGGGTCTTAAGATTTGGCAAAAAAGGAAACTTACTCCAGATTCATGGACCATGTCCTGTTTGGGCTAGGTCGGTAGTACAGTTACAGGACTGCACGTGCTCCATCATGGATAAGGTTCACAATGTCTTTCAGTGTTCAATGTAAAGAAATGCATGCGAGATATGACGGCAAGTTATACAGGCCACAGACATTGAGTTAGAACGCACATGGGGTACGAAGAAAAAGCCGCGGTTGCAGTATTGGAATCTGCAGTAAATCTGAGCGAAATACAGAGATCTACGGTCAAAGTTGTAGGGAAGAAATCAATGGTATCGAAGAAGCCATTGGTTGAGCGACGACAGGACATGGTTAGACAACTATCCCAGAGTTATATGTTTGATCAATTTTCGATGGACGAACATTTGTTTAAGGGAGGGGTGGAGTAACAACCAAAATACCGACCAGAAATTTTCTTAACGGTTTTAACGGTAGTTGTTACTTAATTTTTCCGGTTTGAGTTGTATCCCACGATAATTAATTTTATGTGGCAATTAAACTAGGTGGGTGGCCAAAGTTGTAATAATGGTAGGGTTGATGACCAATATATAAAGAAAAGGAAATGTTTAAACTCACTTGAACCACTGTAGCCGACCATTCCTTTTCGGCGATTTCTTCCTCCCAAGCTCTTCGCTCTCTGTTCAGAACAACTATCTTCTGCCACACGCCCACACACGGTTTCTATGCCAGACTACTCGACTACTCTGTACCCGGGTCATGCAATAGACAACGAGCTATCTTTAGTTGTAGCCCTGTTTTCTACTCGGCATTAGAGTTTTGGATTTTTCCCAATGGCCGGACTAATCTAGAACATGTGAATCAGTGAGTGGGAATGCTTTATCAAATCGATTCTGGACATTTAGACGAACAACCCACCCCTGAGTAATCGTAATCGAAATCTGTCGTTCTGGATTTGGATTTCAAAATCGCCAGGGTATTAGGACTTAAGGGATTCGGGAATGCTTTAGCTATTAAATCTTAGGATAAACTGAGGATAGAACTATTAGGATTTGGGGTTAACTACTGCAATGTAATGTTTTAGGTGGAAGAAGTTTTGAAGAGAAGAGAGCTCAAGGCTAAGGAGACCGGTAACGTGAATGTATTAAGATTTCCAGCTACATAGAGCCCTACATCGTGGGAGTATAGGGTTGTTTAGGTCTAATGTTACCTGATGATGATGAGCTTGTTGACTTTGAAGGATGATGATGTTGTGAGTCTTACTATTTGATGACCCTGCTAGTGAAATGTGAAGGTGTCTGCTCTGTGGTATCGATCTGTCAAGTCTGATGGGATAAAAGTTCTCATGTTCATGCATCATGAATGTTTCTCACGCATAAGAAAAGTTTTTAATGCATGTTTCCCTATGAACCAAGTATGTTGTATCTATGTATATAAAAGATTTTATGCAACGTGAACTAAGTGAGGGTTGGGGGCGATCTCGGACGTAGGTCAAGTCCAAAGAGGGACATATGAATAAGACTTACGCAGTAGGGAAACAAGATCAAAACTCACGGTCGAGAACCCCCTTTACCGCACAAATCCTCTCGTAATCCACACAAACAAAAATGAAGCACTATGATCAATGATCTATGCCACGATGAATCTGATCAAGAATATGCACGATGCAATATGATCACCATGACTACTGAACAAGAATATGATCAAAGACTATGAATGATGAATATGATCCATGACTAGGAATGATGGAATATGATCCATGACTATGGAATGATGATTACGAAGCAAAGATTATGTAACAAGGAAAAGATTATGAGCATGTGATTTTCCCAAATTACCACTCATGCATCATGTTAGCCTGTGCTATTCCTTACTAAGCATTAGGCTTATAGCTTAATCTTTAGATGTAGGTGAAGAGTTAGAAAGTAAGGATTTCAGTCAGAGATGTGTAAAGTTGGTTGCCGGGAGGATGCTCAGTATGGACAGTGAAGCTGGATCGGCGATTTAAGTTACCGTGGTTTCTGGTTATGCCATAGTAAGTCAGGAAAAGTTTCCGAGAATAGTATGACTAATGGAACAGAATTTCTATACAATGAGATTTGGATTTGAGTGCTTGTCTTTAGAGTCTGATAGATTTTAATGATTAAGAATGGTTTGTTGCTGTCCACAGCAGAGTGTTTAACGCTATGCGTTAGTTTAGATAGTTTCTGATATTTACTCTCTGCGGGTTAGTGTTTTAATAAGTAAGATTTCGGGGCTGAGAGTTGTGGTAAATTTCCACATACGGATGCATGAGAGTGTTATCTGCACCGTTCGCGATCCGGCAGCGTAGATGTCTAAGCCATCGGATGATGAAAGTGACTATTTTGTCGTTCTAGCGATCGGCAGATGTAGGGTTGAAGCCAGCGGTGATGAGAGTGTTATTTTGTCGTCTATGATCGGAGATGTATTGAATACGCATTCAAGTCACCAGATGATGAGGATGTAATATGCGTCTAGGCAATTCGGTGGATGAAAAAGTGTATTCCGTCACCGGATGACTGTATGAAGTGTAAATTTGTGTCTAACGCGTGTTTCGGTGGACTGAGAGTGTATTCCTTCACGGAGATGTAATTGGATTTGGTGTCTAGTTTCGCGTGGAGGGATGTGTATTCCTTCACCGGATGATGTAAATGGGCATTTTGTCGTCTAGCATTCGGCGAGGATGAAGTGTAATTCTTCACCGACTGATGTAAATGTGGTAATTTTTCGTATTCGTGGAACGGATGATGTGAGATTCTGTATTGTTTAATGTCCAGGTAATGTTTAGTCGGCAGTGAAGAAACATGACCACCAGGTCGATGTAGGTAAATATGAACTCGTGGAGAATGTTCCGGGACTGGGCGATGTCTTAATCGGCACGTGCAATGCCCGTGAAGACACCGGGGGATGGTCTTGCTCGGTTGAGATCAGATGTGTCGCGTGGCGGACACGTGATTCGGGCGACGATGATTGTGCGTCTATAACTCTATCGTAGATGCAGATCAAGAGATGTTTTGAAATAAAAAATAAAAAAACACAAGAGGAAATTATTAACCCTCATAATGAACAAAGGTGGTATGGTAGATAGTAAGAATCAAATGATTTAAGAGATTTAGTAATGAATTTGTGTGGCGACTTCCGTTGGGTGTTCAAGTTTTACATGGGTTTTGTGGATGGATATACATTTAGGTGTTGGTTTAAGTGGGTTTTAGGTTGTTTGTGGTGGAGATGGTTATGCGTTTTGAAAACCCAGATTGGAGAGCTCGATTTTTGAGTTCAGTGGCGGGTTCTTGTCTCTACTTATGATGGTCTAATGTTAGAGATTTATTTTTTTTGTTTTTTTCTTTTTTTTTTTTTGTTTTCTTCTTTTTTTTTTTTTTTTTGTTTTTTTTTTTGTTTTTTTTTTGGTTGAGTAGGGTGTTGAGGTGGTTAATTAGAGAAATTGTAAGTTTTGATGAAAACAATTGTGAGGGAAAGTTGTACACCGATTCTTGTTTCAGTAATGTGAGTTGGCCATTTGTTCAGTTGGTAATTTAAGGTTTCAATGGATAGTAGAGTGTAGAGTTTAGGAATTGATAGATCCAGCACTGATGAAGGAATTGCTTTTGTGAATGATTTTTTTTTTACTGAAATTTCCTTTGTTGTTTGCTGCTATAATGAAACTGTTAATGTCAGGTGTTTCAATTGTTGGTCTGAACAGGCTATTTGTTTTCAACTTCCATCTCTTTTGCTGGTACAGCCGAGATGGTTAATGATTTTGGATGGCCATTTGCCATGACAATGATTTGTGTAAGCAGTTAATAATTTTCGGTCTGTACGGCATGCTAAACTGAGTTTTACCTGTGCTATGAACTTCCATTTGTTGTGCTGTACTTTGAGATAACTAAAGTTGATGAGCTACTCTATGTGTAGTTATGTGTTTGATGGTCTAAAACTTACATTCTGGTTTTAGTGTTTTATAGCCGAGAATGGATAAAATCTTATTTGGCTGTTTTATGCCTGATAGTATGCTTTCTACTCTAGCCACCCTCTTATGGTTATAACTCCTCTTGTTTTATTGTGCAATTGTCCAAACAGTACCTAATATATTCTGCATTCTATTTTTTGTGTAGCCAAGAATGGATAATGTATCTGCCAGGGTAAACGCTATTGCTGTAGACGTTCTCATATGGTTATGAACTTCTGTTTTTGATGTATCACTGCCCGACACAGTTCAGCTGTTGGCGCACATCTTTCTGTTGATGCGTATATCACATTTAAAAAACGAGAATAAAATCAAACTCGGGGTAACTTCTATTTGCTGATTGGATACTATTTTGCCAAATCGTTTTGTGTTAGTCTCTGAATTGTTGCAACAAAATATTTAGTGTAATTAATGATGATGATTTTGAGATTGTGAAAAGATTCGGGTTTGCCTTTCTAGCGAATTTTTTCTTTTCGGTCAAATCGGTCAAAAATTTGTTCAATTCCAAGTAAGGCTTAACCTCTCATTGTGTGTTTTATTTTTTCGATCAAGAAATTGATACCCTGTACTATTCCACAATGAGCCATACTAATTTTGTCTAATGACACATCTGTGTGGTTTGTGAATACGAATTTGGACTAGGTTGGATTTTTAGCCTCGCCCCCCGGTTTATTGTATAATTCGGTTCAGAGTCCACCCGGTTATTATCTTCACCAAAGACTTGTTCCTTTTTGGTTTGATGTTAGGCCCCCCCCCTTTGGGTGTGTCGTTTTGATGTTAGCCAAATTTTGGTTCTTTTTAAATGAAAGTCTGAACTCTATTTCCAACACCAAATCATTCTGATGAAATTTCTATTTACAATCCAAGGCTTGTTCAATTTGTGTGGACAGTGTTTTTCCTTTTGTTTTCTATATTTTCCTTGGTTATATTCTGTTTGCATAGTGATTAGTTTTGTTTGGCAAAATCTATGTATTCAAGTTAGAACTATTTCCTGGGGACTATGCTCTATTTGATTTTTTTTTGTTGTACTTTGTTTATTGGTGAAGCTGAATGTTGGATGAAGTAAATTTTTTTGTTAAACCAATTACCCACTAATCAGTGGGTTTTCAATATTATTCGCTGAAATTGAACATGTTACTTTTGGGACTAATTATTTCTGCTTGGTAGTTATAATTTGCGGAACTTCCATGGCCAAAAAATATCTATCCAATCGTTGCTGCAAGTTATAATCAGGCCTTCGCGGTATTAATCTGTTTTTGTTGTAGCGCGTATTGCTGTTATTTTGTATTGTTATTGCTTATGGTGCAACATATTACAGCAACATTATAACTTAACTTAGACCATAAAGAGTATACTAATCAGCATCCTTATAAAGTGTTATACTTGATAGTTTACTTGTTGAAGTGGTAATATTCTGAGTAGTCCATCGCTTGCATTGTTTTTACGCTTACTGCCATCTGAACTACACCACGAAGTTATTTCCTTACACCTTGAAGCAATACCCTTATGAAGTTTAATTTTGTGCTCAGTTCACAGAATTAGTGATTTTGTTCATACACGTAAACCCATGCATAATCTTTAGTAGACCTAAGCATAATATTCTTTTAGGTTGTTGAGGTTATTTTCCGCCTTTATTTCGTAGTCTAAGATGTTCGGGATGAATAATTGTGGTGAAATTGGCTAGAAATTCCATCAAATATGACCTAGAAATATAATTCTATTGTTGTTATCGTAAGCTCGTTTTATGGAAATTTTATTTTTGTGCAATCTTCCATAGTTTGGTGGTATCAAGCTATTGCTGTGATTTAAGATAATCAGTTGTAGCATGCGGAAATGTGGTTTCTTTGTTACTGTCTTGGATGTTGTTTCATGTTTAAATTTAAGCTGTGCTGTTTTTGTGTGATAATTCCTTCACTTGTTAATTACCAGAAATCTGTCTAGTTCTGTTCTTGATCTCCCGTCAGCCCCAGTAGTTGTTCGCCCCCTTGTGTGTATGTGTTGGGGCGAATGAGCTTTGTCTAGTGTTTGGATCATTATCAGAATTTTTCCACAGCAAGCTGCAGAAACATTAATCTGTTAAATATTCAGCTTGCATCGTTAATTGCTCACTCGAATGTTACTACGTTGCTATAGCTAGATACAAATGGTTATCCAACACGTCGTTTGCAGGTGAAAGATGCATCCAAAATTGAAGAGCCAAGCTAATTGAAGACCTATGGTGACAAGCTAAGACCATGGTCTACACGCTTGTGTTGGCTACCATAGAATTTAAGATTTGAGGACAACATCTTCAATCACCCGAAGAAGATGAACGTGCCTACGATAACGAACCGTCAAACACGAACCAAGGTATGAATCTAAATATTTATATACTATTGGTTTGGAGTTTGTAGGTTTAAAAGACTCTCTCAAAAGCTGGATGATTAAAGGAAGCGGGAATTTTGTCTTCTTATCAAATTTCGTAACTGAGCTCTTTAGTGGTTTTCAGTTAAGACATCTAGGATTTGTCTTAACCCTTTATTTATTGGCCACCTTGTAGCCAATTTTATTGTTTAGGTTTATTTGGTAACTCATTAGGTTCTACAGAAAATTTTAAGCGAACAAGGAGACAAGCCCAAAACTACAAAGGGCTGACCAAAGGTTGTCATGTCTGGCCCAGTGCTGATGAATGAGGAGCTGTCTGACGTGGCCAAGCACAACGCGTAAATCTCCAAGGGGCTCTTTCCTTCTCTCTTGTAACGTCCGAGGAGATTGCCACGAAATTTTGAACTTTACATAAAACTCTTACTTAACTAATATTTGAACTCTTTTCTCCTTCCGTTGTTTTTCTTTATACACGGATATACCTAACAGGCTTAAAGACTTCCAACTAAGGTGGAAGTTAGAACCCTAGTACATGCTTCCAAATGAAGTAAGACAGTGAGCGCATGGGTTGCATGCATCAACAGATAGAAATTGATCTTGACGGATGGAAACGTGTGACCTCTCATGACTCATTAACACCACACGGCAGATGCAGAATACTCCGCATCGGATTCCGACGACCACGTGCATATCGTGTGACCAATTTTCTCACATCCACCGATAGACATGTGAGATTCCGTGTTCATCTATGACATCTTCCGACAGCTTACAAGCTCTATACATCCGAGTCACTAAACGAAAAGTTATTATTTAAGCACCCGGCAAGGGAATATACTTGATCTCAGTGTGCAATACGGAAACATCATACCACGAATGGACATGTGCTCCCAACCGTGGCATAATTAAAACCATAACGCGGGGTCACTAAACGACAAGGAAAACCTCACATGTCTGAGGCTAAACACCCCCCCTCTATAGCCGATCGCTAGCCGGACAAAATAGCGCACTTTCATATCCGATGGCTAACAATTTACATCTGCCGGATCGCCTAGAACGACCCAAAATAGTACTTTCATCATCGATGGCCTAACATCTACATCTGCGACGCTAGACGACAAAATAGCCTTTCAGTCATCCGATGGCTAACAATCTACATCTGTCGATTCGCAAGACGACAAAGTAGCACTTTCAGTAATCCGAGGCTAACACTCTACATCTGTCGATCGCTGGACGGACAAAAATAGAATTTCAGTCATCCGATGGCTAAACACTTCCACCTGCCGATCACTAGACGACAAAATAGCACTTTCATCATCCGCTGGCTAACACTCTACATATTTTGCCCCAAAAAATGGAGAACCATACTACATCTGGCGGGACGTCATCCGGAAGACTCAAATCGTCGACTGCTATCATTTGACATCGGCCGATGACGTCAGCGGTGGATGAATGCCTCAGCAGCCTTCATCTGGATGGAAGCCAAACACACTATGATCATCAAATCAACCTCATCCGAGAACCGAAAAATACTACAATCTCACCCAGAATCTTAACCTGGGGAATATAACCCTAATGAGTGAAAACAATATCCCGATAAAGATGACATAGCGGAATCGGCTAAAGCAAAAAAGGACATTCAATGAGTAAAATCGTGAACAGAATGGAAGTCAAACCATTGAAAATCGAATTCTCCTATGTTATAAGTAAACTCTATTTTCTTAGTCAGTCTTTTATCATTAAACTTCTCTGACTTCTGGGGTATAACCCAGGGGGAACTTGATCGCTATCCAGCCTTCACCCGTAAAAACTGCAGCATCCCTCCAGCAACCAAGTCAGCGAGCGCTTCAGTGACCTGAGAGTCCTACCTGAAAACTCGTCACTACATTATAAAGGTTTAGAACTGTTATAAGCCTCATTTTAGTAAGGCATGCACCACTACTATTATGTTGGTTTTTTTTTTTTTTGCATGAATGCATATTTGGGAGAAATCATCATGCTCATAGAGGTCTGTTCTTGTTCAGGTCTTTGCTCGTAATCTCATCCATAGACATGGATCTTTCATCATTCATTAATATGGTCAATTTCATCATTCATAGTCATGATCATATCACAGCATATTCATTGTCATATTCTTGGTTGGTTGTGTGGATGCAAGAGAGGATTTGTGCCGGGAAAAGGGGGTTCGCAGTGAGTTTGATCCACCCTTGTTCCCTACTGACGAGGTAGTATTCATATGTACCGTTCTTGGGAGACTGTGACGATACGCCGACACCGCCCCAACGAAATCACTTCATCCACGTGCATTAATATTTTGCATTTATATATACCGAAATATATACATACATATCTTGTTCATGGAAAAATCCTGGTTTAAATTTTTAAGACAGCAACATTTCTATGCTTGAGAAACATCAATGATGCATGAACATGAGAACTTTTAACTCATCAAACTATGACAAAGGATCATACCAGAGCAGACACTTAACAATTCATAGCAAGTCACAAAATAGTATAACTCGCCACATTAATTCTAAACTCCTTCAAGGTGCAGACAAGTCATCATTATTCATCAGGATAAACATTAGACCTGCTCAACTCAGTTACTCCACGATGTAGGGGCTCTATTAAATGCCGGAAATCTTTAAATACCCGTTCAATTACTGGTCTTCCTTAGCACTTTGAGCTTTACGTTCTCTTCAAACTTCTCACCTAATAACTCATCTAAATTGCAGTAGTTAAAACAAAACTATCCTAACAGTTCTTACCTCACAAGTAATTTATGGGTCTAAAACCTAAGGAAGTCATTCCATCGGAATCCTATAGGTTATATCGATGTAACCTCCGAAATCTAACACACCAAAACAGACGGATTACGATGATAAATAATAACTAGGGGTGGTTGTGCTGTAATGTCCAGAAATACTATTTTCATCGGATGACATTACCAATCGTTGGGTTTCAAAATGTCGTTCTTACACTACTTCGGCCATTGAAGAATCCAAAAACTTCAATACGAGCTTTTAAAACAGAGCTAATAAACTAACAAATAGCCACATTGTCATAATGCATAAACTCAGGCGCAGAGTAGTCGAGTTGATGGAGGAGGTAAAAACGGCCCGGCGACGGAGAGTTTGCTGATAGTTAGAGAGTAAGGACTGCGAGGAGAAGAAATCGCCGGAAAGGGTGGTGTCGGCGTACAGTGGTTTAAATGAGGTTTAAATCTTTTCTTGCCCTTTCTTTAAATACTTGGCCTCACATCCCCATTATTACACATTTGCCCTCAACATAGTTTAGATCCCACATTGTAATTAAGTATTCTGGTATAAGTCCTAAACTGTAAAGATTAAAATTTATGACCGTTAATACAGTTAAGAAAATAACATGCGCCGTTACCCTCGGGCGTGTCCTAAATCTCGTCATTGCCACCAGACGACATCCCGAAGCCTTCCACCTGGATATTTAAACTTATCCTTGGTGATTGTCATTCAATTTTTTTATCATCAATATTTGGAATTTACAAAAGTTTTCTTCTTGTTCGGGTATCCTCCGTGGGGTTTTGCCTCGGTATTCATCGGAGCGACAGACGCCATGGATGACCACCAAATTGTGCCTCAAGCTCACGGTTGCTTGGAGGTACTCTCACTCTTGCCTTATCTATCACTCTTCCAAGAGAGGAGTCGAAAAGAAGGGAAGGAGGAAGGGAAACTGCCCTTAAGCGGTGGATTGTCTCCTCGCAACGAGGGATTTCTCCCCAAAGGAGCCAGAGCTGCCATCGCACTTGCCTTGGACCAGACAAGGTGCTTACATTTCCTAGCCTGCCCCCCATCCAACTCTTCTGTGGAAGAAAGTAACGGAAATCCAGGGATTCATCTGTTGCAGGAACTCTCTTTTGTCAGCAAAGGAGTTTTCCGACGTAGCGCACGAACGTTCTACCGGCCGGCAAGGACCCTCTTTCAATCCAAACGTCCTCTGAGTACTTCACCCCATCGATAAATTCCGCACACGCCTCCATCTTAGACTGGTAACATTCTTTCGGCCACTTCTCTCGCCATATCCACCGATTTTACTCTTATCACTCTGTTTTCATCGTTTCTTCAGCGTGCTTCCTTTCTGTGTTAGCTTCCGCACAAGTGATTCGAGGTCACGGTTGGCACTCCACAAAAATCCCATCAGGATGGGGGGTGGCACGCGAAATCCGTTAGAGAAACGGGTACGTTATGGCAGTTTTGAAGTGGTTGCTAGAGAAATTATGAATAAAATCACGACACCCTTGGTTTAAGAGTTTCAGTGTGTCCTTGTGTGTTTAAGAATGGATGGATGTCCTTTAAGTTTAGTTATATGCATTACTAGTTATTTTTTTCTTGAAAGCTAGGGTTAACTGAGAGAGTAATTGGGTTAAGTCGGGAGTAAGCGAGCACGCGTTCCGAGACACAACGCTGGTAAGGGATGATGGTTGTGTTTTTTGCCTTCGAGCCTAAGTACCATGGAACGGTAGGGAATGTTTGTTTGTTTTTTGTTTGGTTGTATTTCATTTGGGGTTTGAGTATTGCCTGGACATGGCATCATTGTTTTCAAACCTACGAAACGAACGAGTTTTGAGATGGTTTTGAATGGTCGAGATTGAAACATAAGGGGTGGTGTGGAGTTGAAAAACATAATGGAGGTTTTTGTTGGAGTCGCCCAGTCGCGCTGGGTCCCAGCACCTGCGAGGAACTACTAGTGGAGTTGTCAATTCGCCGTTCGTTAAGGTGTGGTACCTACGGAGAGACTATCGTTGAAGCGCCAGTCCGTAGGGTGGGCACCTGAGGATGGACTCCAAGGGAGTTGCCAAACGCGTTTAAGATGGTTTACATGCGAGGGACTATAGTTTAGTTTCCGCCCAGTCGCGTTAGGGTGGGCACCTGCGAGGGGAATCCAAGAAGCGTTGACCCACGTCGCATTAAGGGTGACACTTGCGAGGGACTTTTTTGGAGTATAGGAGAACTGCGAGGGAACTCCAGGGAGTGGCCCGAATCGCGTTAGGGGGGCACCTGCGAGGGCCGCTGTGTGATCGCCACAGTGTCGCGTCTAAGGTGCGAGGTTTTAAGCATGTGTGAGGGGTTCTATGAAAGATACAAGGAATGGAACGAAACTGAGCAACGGCGGTAGTGATGAAACTTCATGGTAGGGGTTGTGTTGCATCTGTCTTTTGTATGCATATTCCCTACGTACTGTTATGAGTATTAGGCTTAGAGCAGTTTGTGTTTGTGGGTGTAGGTGGCAACAGGGTATAAGTGTCGAGATTGAGACAAGCTAGGTGGACGCAGTCGTTGATGTACGCTGGATGCGGTGCGGAATTCGCGGTTGTCGGAGAGTTCTCGACCTGATCTTCGGAGCGTTGTGGTTAGACGGTAGTTTGTAGGGGGGTGCAAAAACCGGTTCGGTTCGGTTTGAGAGAACGAAACCAAAGGCTCCGATAGGGTTTTGGTTTCGGACTTACCGAACCGAAACGGTTTTGGAGCATACCAAACCGAACCTAAAATTTCGGTTTCGGTTTCGGTCGGGTGCGGTTGTACAACATATTTCAAAAAATGAAAAAAAAAAAAATAATGTTCATATAAATTTAAAGAGTGCAAAGTCATTGGTACTTTCCATATATTCTAATTATATGGAAAAGTATTCTATAACTACAATGTCCAAATAAAAGTAATAATAGTTCAACCTTCTATTTCAACACATGATAATTGGCTTGAAATCAACCAAATTCTCTTAGAAATAGACTGCAAAGTCGTATTAAAAATAACAAATAAATGACCTCAATCTCGTGACACATCCGAGTGTACTGATTACCATGCGGATATCCGAATGAGGCGAGATTTTAGAATACAAAAAAGCTCAAGAAGAATATAATTAGCAAGGTCTTCCGGAAAGCCGGTGTACAATATGACATCTCTTTGAGCTTGAGAGCTGCTTGTAACTGGGAACCAGATCAGGCAGTCCGATGGTTATGGAGGAGTTTTATCTTTGCTCAGGGATCTCAAACTTCTCCAGACGTGCTTTTTTGCTCCTGCCGATGATTAAAAAACTGTAAGCAAAGTTATTTGTCCATATGCAAATACCACGATACTCAAATAGTATGCGATAAATCTTCAAGAATTAAAACAAAAGATCAGGGAATATTACAAAACAGAATATTACAAAAAATCAGACGTATTACCGAAGAAAACCGGTTTTGGAGCTTCATCGTCTTGAAACTGAACAAAAAAACTAAGAAATGAAAGGCTAAAGAGTAATCACTAGTGAGAGAGGATTACAAAACAGAGAGAGATGGCGTCAATACCACGTCTCAAAACCACGGCGATTAGGTCGTGTGTTTCAGCAACAACACGGGCCAGAGAGAGCAAAAAATAGGGTTATCTGTGAACGACACGAACGAGAGCAAGCCACATAATCAAAAAACGAATGAACTATAAGAAACAGAACATATACCCTAATCGCCGGCTGCTGCTGTGAGCTGTCGTCGGTGCTGCGGGTAAGATGTCGTCGCCTCGCGCGCGAATCGCCTCGTGCTCTGGAGGAGAGCTTCGCGCAGCATCGAGATTTGAAGAATGAAGACAAGACACCAGAAGCCCCGACGAATTTAAAGAAAATTTTGTTTTTTAGGGGCGTTCTGTGGTTTTTTTTTATTTTTTTTTTTGTTTTTAGTAAGTTGGTGCGGCTTGCTTGAGATTTTGACACCGGGGGTTTTCTTTTTTGTGGGGGGGGGGGAAAACCACTAATCAAAACCAAAAAACGAACCCCCTAAAAGACCGGTTTTTTATGAACTGCAACCGAACCAAAGCCGAACCTGGCTCAAGAACGAATCGAAAAAATGCCCGAACCTAAATCACGGTTCCGGTTCGGTTTCACGGTTTCCGAGTTCGGTGTGCACACCCTGTATTTTCCTTGTCATAGTTTTACCTATCTGGAGTTTGTAAAAATAATTGGTTGTTTTGTGGGATTTATTGTATAAAAGATGTTTACGAAATGTGTATTTGGAAGAGAAGTTTTAGGGATTATGCCGCTCGTTTGGTTTTAAACAAATAACATCGGGTTCCCATTCTCTATTTTTTCGTATCCCTTTTAAGACGGTTTTCTACGATTTTTACGGGACACGGAGTCGAGGGTGTCGGGAATGTGTGGGTTAAATGTTCAGGTGATTTAGGGGGTTTGGCTCGAAGAACAAATGAAGAAGGAAAATTGAGGGAGAGGGAAGGGAGGCGAAAAAGATGAAAGTGGGCGTTTTTAGAAGAGAGCCGGGGACGGCCACTCGATCTCCGGGACGACTTGGGCGCCGAGCTCGACGCGGCCATGGGGTGCGCAGCGTGCGCGCGGGGCCCCACACGAGCGCGTCTGCACACGGCGCGCCCCGAACGCAATTTTTTTAATTCCTATTGGCGATCTATGATGTAACCCGAATTCTTCGACATATTTAAACGGTATCTTTGGCAGTTTACCACAACAAAATCGAGGGTTCGAGAAAACCCAAAAACCGAGTCAATTATTTATTATTTTATTATTTGTTTATCGAAAATTGAGTTACCTTACGTTTTAAACGCGGGGTGGTTTAGCAAAGTAGGCGCACCGAGCGAGGTGGGATTCGGGTAGAGTTGACAATTAGATATTCCTGATGACTTTCTTGTGTAAGCCGATAAAAATATGTTTGGGAGAATTGACTGGAAGAGTAAATTTCTCCAACTATTGTCCTTTAAGTTTGTTCTTTTTTTTTGCTTTTTGCTAACATGGTAGTCATCTATCATTGTTGTATTCCATGTCTTTTATGCGCTGTTGTTAATATGGGTAATTGTTCATGTTTTTTTAGCTCTAAATATTTTGCTAGCAACCTTTGCGTATCTTGACCGGGATATATTCAACTCTTTAATAAAGTATATATTCTATGAAACTTATGTTCTGTTATTACTTCTATAATCCATGCAGTGATGTCGTTGTTCTTTTTTCAGAATAACTTTTTTTGCTCTATGTCTTCATCGAACTTGGAAAAAACTTTGTCTGTGTTGCTTTCACAGAAAGTGTTATGGTTGGATCACATTTTTAATTCCATATTGCTTTTTAATGATCGTCGTAAACCACAAATTCCTAATTTTAGATTCGTTTTTTTGTATTTTATATTATATATGAATTTTTATTTGTCCAATCTAGTATTTGTTTCACGGATCGTACCTGTAAATAACGAATCCGACTTATTATGGAGTCAAAAGGCATAAACAGTAGAGTTTTCTCCTGAAATGGAACCGGCATGTACAACATTCATTACTGAGTAGCAAAATGTCTGCATATTTAATATCATACTTAGAATTCACCCTTCTATTTTTATTTTATGACGTTGTTATATTACAAATTTGTTCTATGTACTTGTGTTCTTCTATATTTCGATAAGTCGGCTCCTCATTGTACCAAAACTGAAGCCTGTGCTTATTCTGCTTTTCCAAATAAAAAGTATTTTCCTTGTGTACATGAAGCTTTATATTATCGATTAACAAGAGTATATTTTAGCATATATAACTGTGAATTAATGTCTTTTTGTGACGATATCCACGGATAGAGGCATGGATCTTTTTGGAATGTAACCAAATAGATACGTTTGTTTGTGCCTCTATTCTGGCTAGGCGAAATTAAAAAGAAATATTATATGTTCATGGCATATATATTGACTTTATTCCTTTTTTTCACTAGTATTTTACAAATTTTTTATTATATTTATTATACATTTGAAATTAAAAAGTATATTAAATTCAAACTTAAACTACATTTAATTTTTAATATTGTGACGGTTAAGTAAAGGTAGAAGTATTCTGTTCGAATGCCCATAATCTATGTGTGCTTTATATTAATAATGATTTGTATTTCATTGTGATACATTTGATTTGCCGCTTCCCAAAATTTAGGAGTTTTCGACATTTTTTGTTTAACCTAACAGGTTAATTATATGCCTGCACAAACCAACTGTAGATCTTCTCGCCAAAATCCACTTTCTAGTATTCCTTATGTATGTCCATCACCCTTTCATATAATGTATGTGTGGAGATGTTTTCAGGAATGTTCTTTGCCACCCTGTCTCTGTACTTGTGCTACAATTTTCTTATTTCCTCTACTTATGCAAGCAATTTCTCAAACGGTAACAAATGACTATTTTGACCTGTATATATATACAAAATTTCCCTCCTCTTTCAGTTCTACCTTTCAGTTTTTTTATTAACGGTATGTTTCATATTTGTTGTTGCAATAATCTTTCTGTAGCCACCATTTTTTTTTCTTGGGCTCTGTTTGACGGAACCTGTATACATTTCCTCAGATACACGGAGTCGGATGTAATGCAAATTATAATTTAGTATGACATTTCTCTAGTTTATAAAAAGCTAATATTAATATGATAAATATTATAGTGGTCTATGTTTTCATCTTCATGGGTAGAATTTTTTGGTTTTGCAATATTTTTATTTAGAAATATATTACTCCCCGTTTATAATAAATATAACAAAATATGCATTTCATGTGTACTTTTTAATTTATGATTATTTATTTCAACAACTCCAATGATTATTATCTGTTTTAAAAATAAAAGAAATTTTTTGCTTCAAGTTTCTACTTAGAACATTGTAAAGATCTGTCAACGTTCTACTAATAGCTCATAAATGGTAAAAATAAATGTATCATTGTTGGACAATCACAACAGCAAATATGCTCTGTCTGTACCTAATAAAACCTCAGCTCGTACAGAGTGATTTTGCCTCTTAAAATCCGTCACACAGAGAGTATATTTTTTCAATCACTACAATATATATGTAACATAATAGATATAATATCAAATGATATATATTATGATTGTCTTATATTTTTCTAATTTATTTTAGGTATTTTATCAGTAGTTTAAAATTTTATGTTCTATATTCTAATGCAGAATAATCATCGATTATATATCATCAAAGATGCGAACCAATTTGAACCAAAATCGAACCAAAACAATACAACGTTACTTTGGCGCCGTCCATGGAGTCTTTGCACCCGAATGGCTCAGCTGGTAAAATTATCCTATTTCGACTTAACATATACTAGTCAAGGAAATATATGTTTAAATTATTCTTAGACATAATTTTTTGTATCACAGTGAGAATTTCATACAATGATTATTTATTTTACAGTCGGAAAAAAAACTATTTGACAAGTTTTTGACCAATCCTATGTCCTACGCCTCCAATATAAGTTTTTAATATTTTGGTTCGATTTACATCACACCAAAATTCATGGTGTATTTTTGACAAATTATTATTAGGTCGATTATTTGCATATTTAAACTACACATACTCGGATGTTAAGCATTGACATAGTATCGTAAAAAGATTAAAAATATTATGAAATACATATATGGAGTGATGAGTGAATGTATAAATCTGTTGAAAATTGACAGAATGAATGAGCATGGACTAATGAAAGAACGAATGAATGAGATGGGACTAATTGAAATTTGAACAAATTATTAGAGACTAATGAAAGTTTTTAAACGTATGAACATGGAATAATAAAATGTCCCTGAACGAAGGTGAATAAATAAATTTCAATTTTGTATTAATGGGCAAGTATGTAACTTCAGGTAAAATAGGATTTAATTGAACATGTACGTGATTGTGGTTAACTCTGTGTTTATCTTTACACCCTGTCCCTCAGGTTTGTAATTTTTGTCTGAAATTTTTCTTGTTCGTGGGGAAGTGGAACAAGGAAATAACTTTAACTGAAAATTAGCCGAGCCATACATAGGAAGATTTTAAATGATTTGGGTCAAAAAAATGAATTTAATCTGATCTGGTTTTAGTTTAATTTAGGCATAATTTTTATATTATAATTTTTTTTTTTGTTGGGGTTTTAGATAAGTTATATTGATAATGTTGCTACATTAAAGTTTCTTGAAGGTTATTTTGATGGAGCTTGTATTTCTGATTTATCTTGTGCCTTTAGTTGTTTAACCTTTGATTCAAGCTATTCCATTATGAATTTTTCCTAATATAAAGAGTTATTCAAAAAAGACTCACGTACGCCTGTAATGTTTGTAATTATACTCAATCTGGCTTTGGTACAAATTTTTTTGAAATTTTAAGATTTTGCAACGATCAATTTGTAAATCTAATTTGTAAATTACGATTTAAAATTAGATAAAAATAAAAAAATTGTAAGAAATTTCGGGGCATTACAAAGGCCGCCAATCCAAACTGAACAGTAAAACATTTCACGTTTCAAAGTTGCCAAACAAAAAATCTCCTCCAATTGCCAAAGAACTAGTAATTTCGTTTTAAGTAAAATGACAAACAAGCGGGCGAGCCGAAACAGAAGTCGTCCAGTTCACCCAGCCTAACTATAACAACCGAAATGTTTCCTATAGCAACATCCCATTGTTATAGTTGTTGGAGAGTATAATGTGATTTAAGGTTACCTTATGGAGTGTCATTATTCATTGGTAAGTGCAAAGGTAGAGTGAAAAATTTTAGAGGAAATTGTGAGAAACCTAGATAAGGTTAGAACAAATGGGTTGTTGAGTTAAATTGGCTTAAAGGGCTAATTAAATAAATGAAGTGGGAGTGAAAAAGGAAGGGATCACGTTGAAGGATGTAACCAAAAGTGAGTTGGGTTAAATATAAAAGACGAGATTTTATGGCAAAAATTAAACGTGAAAGTATTAGGTTAAAGTATGAATTTTGTCTTCTTTTTCCCCATTCTCCCCGGTTCCTTCTAAGCCTCCATAGAGGATCCGTCTCCTCCAATTTCTTTCAATTGTGCAAGGTGTTTGAGGTTTAAAAATTGATGTGGGTTTGTATTTTAAATTTGTGTTGATTTGTGAAGTTTTAATGGTTTTGGAGAGATTAGAGATTTGGTTAGGGTTTGGAACCCTAGATTGAGAGCTCCGAAATTGTATCTACCTTTGGTTTTTCCTCCTATGAGGTTTAAATCCTTAATTATGTTAGTTTAGGTTGTTTTTAGGAAGAGATTGAAGATGGAAGGAGTTAGGGAAAAATCGGTTTTGAAATCAAGGGTTGCCGATTCTGTTCTGTGTTTTCGATTGGCCTTGTGTTTTGGTGTAGAATTTAAGTGTTTCATAGAAGCAGACGTTGTAGAGATTTACGGAATGGGTGGTACGTCAAAATCCGTTGAAAAAACCGAAATAAGTTATGCAGTTGAAGTTGAATAATCAGAAAATTTGTTAGAAATTGGGTTTATGTATTAGGTTGTTATAGTTAGTAAATTGTGGTCGTTGGGTTTACGTGTTCCTTAGAATTTCCTAAGATGATGCTAAGTATTTTCTCTATTTGTTAGTGTCGAGCGAGATGTAAACTAACCGGACGAACCGTGGAAAATTACGTACCGAGCAGTGAGGTAAGTAGTTCAAATTGCTTTTTTGGACCTAAAAGATATCGAAGCTTTATACTTTTAGGTATTAGTTTTCAATTTTGGAAAAAATAAAAATCAAACTTTTTGTTTTAAATACTTTGAGAAAATACCAAAAAAATGTATAACATTTTATTTTTTATATTTTATTGAGTCCAAATGCTCGAGCTATTATAAGACCTAGTGGTTTTTTTTTTTTTAACAAAGTATTGAAGTAAAAAGTATTAAGTTACATAAAATTGCCATGTGGATCGAAGACGGAAAGTTAGTTGATATGAAGTAAATAATTTAAACTATGCGACAAGTGTGAGTCGAAATTCGAGTAATCTTTTTTAACATTTGCTAATACGTGTTTAAAAAAGTGAAGTGATGAAATTCGAGCACCTTTTTTCACTGTGCACACTGCCACATTCATTAAAACAATTTCTTCAATTTAGACCAATATTCTTCGTTTACAGGTAATCATCTACGTAAGGTTAACGAGGGTTAGGTTAGTATTCGCGGTTAGGTTTTGTTAAATTTAAGGGTTAATAGC
>JAJTVD010000871.1:0-34988 GCA_022432975.1 Begonia masoniana | reverse complement strand
AAAACAATTTCTTCAATTTAGACCAATATTCTTCGTTTACAGGTAATCATCTACGTAAGGTTAACGAGGGTTAGGTTAGTATTCGCGGTTAGGTTTTGTTAAATTTAAGGGTTAATAGCTGATATACACACTATGGTTCGTTTTTTTTTTTTTTTTTTTTTTGTATTTCTGGTAGGCCTGAGCTCGGGGTAGGTGTTTGTGTTGAGATAATTTGATTGACAATGACTGCGTGGCATCACAAGGAATGACGGTGCATCGGTATTAATTTCCATTATCATTGAAACGGTTTGTAATTATACATATTTCATTGTTAATTTGTAGGTGAATCAGAGGTTTGTCAAATGTTAATGTTTTTTGCAATGCAGAGCTTATCTTGTCATCATGCGAAACCGAAGAATCCTGGTAGAAGCTTTTTGGCTGTCAATAGTATGCGGTATATAATTTTTAATATCTAGCTACCTTATTTGTAATGTGGAAATATTGACCTGTATGACGTGGAAATTGTTGCGCTTTGTTACAGAGAAAATCAGAAGGATGCAATTTTTTTTTATGGGTACATGATGCAGCCATGGGATATGAGGGGAGAAAGATATAATTAATGGGTTACAAGCAAAAATAGAAAAGCATGGGAGCAGAGATCCAAGAAATTTATGTAGATAAGGGAGGGAAAAGAATTTATGTATTTCCGGTTGTTGGCTACTCACAATTGTTAACATTTGTTATTGCTTATGTCATATCACTTGTAATTGTGTCGTTGTTTGTAGTTATGAATTTAGTGTATGTAGTTAGTTTAACAATCAAGTCGATTGTGACGTACTAAGTTCCAGTTGGATGTGCTTCTTTTTGATGATTTCCCGGGAAATCATCAAAATTTGAATATATAAGTTCGTTTAGCTTAATAAATGTGCGTCCATGACAGAATTAATGCTGTTGTTGATTGAATCTCGAGTGTACACCGTATTCAACTAATGCTCAATTGGGTCATTAATGTGGTTCTTTCAACGCATGTAATTTATCCGAGTTGATTAACTATTGGCACTTCTACCCGTTGAATTCTCCAAATTTTACTCTGTAAAAAAAAAAGGTTTGAAGAGATGGTTTTTTGTTTTTTTTTTTTTTTTTTTGTTTTTTGTGATTTTCTTTTTTTTTTTTTTTTTCTTTTTTTTTTTTTTTTTTTTTTTTACTTAACTGCCAAGCATTGAGTTCTGAGCCTAGTTTGGGTGCACAGACAGCCATTTCTTTTGGTTCGCATTTGCAGACTGGAACATCTTTAATCATAGAACCAACCAATCCAAATTCTCCTGCAAAAAGTTGCAAGTAGCAAAGACATCGTCCGACATTTCATGTCCAAGTAAACTAAGCAGAGCAGACGAAACCAAAAAAAACACAAATTTTCCATTCCAAAATCAATCCACAATTTTCATACTTACTTTGCAAAAAAGTTTGCAAAAATTAGCCAAAGAAACAAAATTACAATTCCCCCCATGGTTCGGAGGGTAAAACCAAGGCCCCAAAAACCAACAACCACAATAACCATTTTCCCCCAATCAAGCCACAATTTTTTTTTTTTTTTTTTTTACGCAAAAAAGTTGGGGCCCAAAAATAGCCAAAGAACCAAAATTTACAATTTCCCATATCCCTAGGTAACCCAGCAAACAAACCCCAACACAAAAATTCCCCCATCCCACAAAATCCCCTTTTGGAATGAAAGCTTAGCCTTATTTACCATTGCACGGTATAATCCTTTCATCCCGGTTTCTTCCACATTTTCCTTCAAACCCTTTTTTTTTTTTTTTTTTTCCCAGCGCAAATAACCCTTGGCAAAACGAATAAATCAACTTTCCCTTTTCCATTGGCGGTTATCCCTAACTCCTTTCCCAATCATAATTTCCCCTTTCGATCTTAAATATGGACAATAAAGTTCTTCCCATCACATTTTGGGTTCAAAAAAAACTTTTCTTTTTTTTTGCCTCCCACCCAATCTTTTGTGGCCCTTTTTTGCTTGACCACAAATTTTACCACCAATAAATTTTTGGGAGTTTCCCTAGTTGAAAATTCACCCCATGGATAATTTTCCCCCCCTGTTTTAGAACAAAATACAAGGTTTTTTAAAAATTTACACTGAAGAAAAAAGAGAGACATTCCCCATAAGTTTTAATAAAAAAAAAAAATGGTGGTTTTTTGAAATAAATAAATCTGCCTTTTTGAATCATCAAAAAAAAACAGCTTTTTTGAACAGAAAAAAGAACGTGGGGGGTCCAGAAAAAAAAATGGGCACTGTGGCTTTTAAAACACTTAAAGCACATTCAAAACAAAAAACCACAAATTATGGCAGTAAAATGAACATCAACAAAGGCCCAATGGACCAACAAAAACAAAAACCCATTGCAAAAAAGTTTAAAATAGGGAAGGAAGGCGCCAAAACAAACTTTTCCCCCGGAGCCAAATTTTAAATATAACACCCATGTAACGCCTCCCTTTTTTTAAAAACATAAATGTAAACTTATTGGAATAAATATCATTACATTGATAAATTAAAAAGGGGCCCAAATCAGATGATTCAGAAGCGAAACCGATAATTTAAATAGTTTTTTAAAGCCGGACAAAAACCGGAATGCCAAAAGACGGAAGAGAAGGGACGAACGAAAACCCGTATTTTTTTAATCAAAACACCGGCCCAAAGCAACCAGACCGACAGCCAGAGGAAAGAGGACTTTTACCGAGAAAAGAGGAAACCAGAACAAGGGGAAGGAAGTTTTTTGGGACCGGCTGACGACTCTTGGAAAAATTCGGAAGAGGGTAGGAAGCTCCGCGTTTCCCGAGCTTGGGAGACTCCCTCCTTGCAGCAAATGGAAAATTCGGAGAGGGGGAAGGAAGCCCTTCGTCCCCCTCCCCCTCCCGAAAAAATTTCCGAGCTGGAAAAAATTTTACTCCTGCAGAAATTGGGAAAATCGAGAGGAAGGGAAAAAAGCCTTCTTCGCCGATTTTCGCGCCCTGGAAGATTTCCCTGACAAGAACCATGGAGCCTTCGCATTTTTTAGGTGATGTTTTAGGGCTAAGGAGGAACAAGTGAAAAAAGGGAACATTGGGAAAAAAAGGTTTTGGTTTTTTTTTTTTTAAGAAAATTTTTTGGATTTTTTTCAACGTGCAAAACTAAACAGAGGGTTTTTAACAGAAATTTTTTTTTTTTAAAAAGGTTTTTTTTTAAAAACCGATAACCGAATAAATTGGGGGTACAAGGTTTTTTTTCGCTTGTGTTCCCCCGGTTTTTTATAGTTAAAAAACCATGGGTTCTAAAACCTTGAACAAGAAATAACGCTTTATAGTAAAAAAAACAGGGGTTTTTTTTTTTTTTTTTTTTTTTTAAATGGATAAATTTTCCCTATTTTTTTTTTTTTTTTTTTTTTTTTTTTCAACGAAAGTTTTGATCTATGTTTACCACCAAGCCGAACAAAAATGACAACTCTTTGTTTCGGCTTCCCGCCCAGGAGGTTTCTGGAAACACCCCCCACCCCACGTGGAAAACTTTTGAAGGGTGAAAAACTTATCCGAGGCTTTAAATTAATTTAAACTCTTAAAGTACGTTTTGGTTTTTAAAAAAAATTTCCCCTTTTAAATTTTAAAAAAATTTTTAATAAAATTCCCCAACCGGATAGACCCCTATAAAAAAAATTAACACATCAAACCCAAAGCAATGGGGGCCTGGTTCAGTTCCAACTATTTCAACGTGAGGTATTTTTCTGTGGCCGGAACTAAATTTGAACAAGCCCCCTGTTCTAATATTTAACTCCTTTTTTTTTTTTTTAAAATAAAATTAAATTTTTTTTTTTTTTAAAAAAATAATCCAAACTATAATAAATTTTTTATTTTTGAAAATTTTGTGTAAACCACCGTGTTTCACCACAACATAGAAATTTGAAAACTTTTTTTCCCGTAAATTTTTTTTTTTTTTTCTCTTTATACTTGTTATTTTTTTAACGAATTTTTTATTTTTATATTTTTTTTTAAGTAAAGTTATTTTTTAATAAAAACCTATTGTAAAAAAATTAAAATTTAATAATACATTATACCGGATGTTTTAGAAATAATTTTTTTTTCCTTTACCACTTTGTGTTACATTTTTTATTGTAAATTTTTTTAGTTAAATTATTTTTTATAAAACCCAAGATGTAAAAACATAATTTTTAATAAAAATTTTATCGGATCCTTTAGAAAATGTAGTTAAAAACATGTGGTAAAATTTGTTTTGGTGTTAAGTAAAAATGTGTTAATTAATCTTTTTTTTTTTAAAATTAATTTATCGTTTCTTTCCTTTCATTTTTTATAAATCCAAAATTAAAAAAAAAATAATTTATATGGGTGTGGGGTTCCAGGATTAAGGGGGCCGTGTTTCCCCCTTGAGAAACGGTGGGCCCCGTTTTTCCCCCTTCCAGTGCCCCCAAAAACTCCGGTGGGAACGGTCTGGGGGGAAGAAAAACACGCCCCCTCATTTAAATTTTAATCCGTTGTTTTTTTTTTCAAAATTAATTTTTGTTTTTATTTAAAACATTAACCAAATAAAATGGGGGAATTTTTACCTTTCCAAAATTTTACAAAACATATTTTATCCATATTTATTTTGAAATTAAGTCTATAAATTTTTTCCCATGATTTTTTTTTCAATAACATTTTTATATTGATTTTATTATAATTTTTTTATAATTCTTGGTTTTAAATAAAAATAATTTCACTAAAAAAAATTTACCAATAATCCTTACAAGTGGTTAGGAAATTTACAAAAATTTTTTTTTCATATTTTATCTTCCCTCATAAATAGGGGTGGAAAAGTTTAAAGAAAATAAAAATTTCCAAGTAAAATTTTAATATCGTTTTTT
Source organism: Begonia masoniana (assembly GCA_022432975.1). Classification (NCBI taxonomy): domain Eukaryota; kingdom Viridiplantae; phylum Streptophyta; class Magnoliopsida; order Cucurbitales; family Begoniaceae; genus Begonia; species Begonia masoniana. Next base: position 30,114 of record JAJTVD010000871.1, on the reverse strand, counting down.
TTTTAATATGTTTTTTAAATTATTTTTTAAAATTTTTGTAAATAAAAGAACGCGTTTGTCATTTTTTGCGATTTGGCCATCCTTTTTTCTCCCTAAGTGAATTTTGAAATACGAAAGGGGGGGTTTGGCTAGGGAAGGGGGTTCCCCCATCAACTCTCCGTCAAAAAGTTTTTTTTTTATTTTTTTTTTAAATTTTTTTCCAATTGTTTTAAATTTTTTTTCATTGTTGTTTAGATTTTTTTTTTAATTTAAAAGGTTTTTGTTTTTTAGTATGGGATTTTTTAAATTTTTTTTTTTTTTACTTTTTTTTTTTTTTTGAATAGTATTTTTGTTTCAAAAAAGTTTAATTTTTGTTTTAATTTTTTTTTACTTTAAAAAAAAGGGTATGTTTTTTAGTAATCAGTGCCTTAAAATTAGTTTTTTTTTTTTTTTTTTTTTTTTTTAACTCCCCGTTAGATAAATTATGTATGTAAATACACCCTAAATTCCGAATTTCGAGTTTTTTTTTGGGGGGGGGCGAACCACCCTGCCTTCGAAGCATAATAAATGGGAAGAAATTGTGCAGGTCCAAAGAAAAACCGATTCCTATTTCCCTACCGATTAGAGACTTTTTTTTTTTTATTCAGAAGCAACGGTTCAAGAAACAGTCCCCCCCACTGGAATTTCTGGAAGAAAACAAGACAAAGATTTGGACAGGGTGGCTTTTTTATCCTTGGTTGGGGAGAATTTTGGTTTTCCCGAAATGAACTGCATCAATTGAAGTTTTTTCACACTTTTTTTTTTGGACCCTTCCGAAACAGATGGCTTTAAATTAAATGTTTTTCCACTTATAATTGTCTCACATGCCATACTACTGGTTTACCAGCCCTAATCAATTATTAATCCCACATTTGAAGCCCAAGAAAAAATAAAGATATTAAGATTCAACGAGGAAATTATATTTTTTTTTTTTTTTAAAAAAATTATGAACATTAAAAAATTTAAAATTTTTATGTCAATCAAATTCAAATGCGACCAAGCCCATTAATAATAAAAATATTATATAAATTTGTTATTAATATTGATTATACATATATGGATCCAAAATCAAATCCAAACTTCCCTTCATTACGAAATGATTAGAGAAAAACATACGAAATAAGAAAGACAATCCACTTTTTCATAAAAACCATTGCTTATCTTTTTGTTTTTTTGTTGTATGGGCCTTTGGTTTTTTTTTTTTTTGTTTAGAAAAAATTGAGTCTTGTGGGTTTTTTTTTGACTAAACAAAATGAATTTAAAACTCTAGTGAACTGACAACGCGACATAAAGAATGAAAGTGAAGTGATGGGCCTGGGATAGATTGAGAAAGTGGAGGAGAGAGAAATCTGAGCCTTTTTTTTTAGGACCTCTAACATGCCCAACTCAAGCTGTAAGTCCCCCCCCCAATAGACCCCTTGGGCTTTCTCTCTCTTCTCTCTTTCCCCTCGGTTAAATTTCTTAAAATCATTGCAATGGAAAAAAACCTTTTTTTTAGTCAATAAAATTTTTTAATATATAAATTAAGTTTTTATAAACCATATCTCTTTAAATATCTTTTTTTTTGTCCGCTAAGCCTCCATTGATGCCAAAAATTGCCTCCACATTACAAGGAGCTTAGGGCCACGGTTGGGTTTTTTTTTCCGACCCCCTCAATTGAATTAGAATGATGTTTTGAATCTTCATCAATAGCCCGCCTTTTTTACCGCCTTATCCCAAGCTCGGCCCCCCCATAAACAGCCCCCGGTGTTGCCCTTGCTTTTTTTTTTTTTTTTCCCTCCCTGCTGTTTCAATTATGTAATTAAAGTTTGTCAAACAATCCCCAAATTTTTTTATTATCAATTTTCGACCTGCCAACATTAAGTTTTTTTTTTTTACAACAGACTGCAAAAATTTCGAATTTAAATGAAACACAGAACAGAAGAATCAATTCGGGAAAAAAACAATTAACAAGTACCAAAAACGTCAATAGTTTTTCATCAGGAATTTCGGGAAAGAGTTTGGGGGGGGGAGAACCCGTTTTTTTGGGTTTTTCTTGCAAGATCCCCTCCAAACAATCCTTCCCAAGTGTTGAAATGGGTTTTTAATAAGTAATGTTTTTGTTCCCTTCCCTTTCATCTGCAACGAAAAAATCAAACCCTCGCTTTTTTTAAAAAAACCGTTTTTTTTACGCCCAGAGCTTTGTTAAGCCTTTTAAAAAGGGTGAGTCCCGAAAAATGATGAAGCAAAACAAACCTTTGAAAAGGATGCCAAGCCCCACGTGAAAATAGAACTTTCGCCACCCCCCTCCGTTGAAAAAAAAGTACAATCCCCAAATACCCTAAGCCCCGTTTTTTTGGGGTCTGGAAAAATAAGGCCCTCGGGCCAGACTCCCCAAAACGTCCACCAAAACCAAAAAAAACAGTTTTCCAGAGAAGAGAGAGGAGAGAGTTTTTTTTCCACCTCCTGAATCAAGCTCTTGAGAAGAGGACAAATGAAGGACCCCAACTAAGTGGCAACCGTGAAGGACCCATCCCAAAAAATTTCCCCTCCTTTCCCTTCCCCCAAAATTGATAAGGTGAAGAATAAAGAATAAGTTTTTTGTTTTACTGCGGATGTTATACAATTATTTTTTATCCCGGGGATCTAATAATTTAAATATATTTAATGGACAATATAAATTTTATCTAGAACTTAAATTAAAAACCAGAGGTTTTTTTGGTAAAACCCGCCAAAATTCGGCAAAATGCCCTTTTTTACAAGAACCTGTTTAAACGAGCGAGTTGGAGCCGAGCTGAGCTGAAAATCCGCCAGGCTTCACCAAGGCCCCCCCCTGCCGAGCACCAAAACGAGCTGATTCAAAAAAATTTCCAACCCTAGCCGGCTCGCTTAGCCACGCAGCCCCCTCAAACGAAGCCTAGCCCCGAGAAGGCCAACGAAGCAATAAACCGAGCGACTTTTAAAATGAAGGCCCCCCCTAACTTTTTTTTTACAGAAATAAGATTAACTAAACACCAAACAAAATTTTAGTGCCCAAACACTAGTAAATTTTTTTTGTGTACAAGACGTTTCCCAACTCACCCAAAAATATAAGGAAAAATTTACCCGAATCAAATTTTTTTAAAAAACTTAGAAATTCCCCTCAATAGAACCCCCCATTTTTCATCGAACACCCAATTGGGTAAAAAAAAATGCACAGTTTTGGCAATCACAACTTCAAATTCACCTCAACAAGTTGTTTTTTTTTTTTTTTTTTGTAATCCCCAAACCAAAATCTTTCAGCAAATCAAATCAAAAACCTGCACACCAAATTCGACAACCAAAGTAAAAAAAAAAAAATCATTTTTTTCATTATAAAGGGTGAAATTTTTAAATAATAATTAAAATTTAATCAAATTTGGCCCTTAAATAGTCCCCCCCCCCCCCCCCCCCCCTCCCAAAAATCAAAACCTTATTTTAAAATTAAAGCAACGTGAAAAATTGGATATTTGTATTTTTATTTTTTTGTCCCCCCCCCCATTTCTAAAAGAACCCTAAAAAGTCCCCCTTAAAACGTCCCCTTGCAGGAACGACTTTTTGCAAAGACCCAACAATGGGCGGTGGGGCCGATGGGCCCGATTGGCGAGGCAAAAAACGCGCGTTCCCTCGAAAATCGGTCAGTGGTGAAGGAACCTGAAGAAACGAGGAAACGATAGCTGGGCCACACCAAATGCGGCTACGAGTTGTAAAATGTGGAGGTTTTTTTGGATCTGTCCGGTGGAATCCTCTTTCCTTTCACGGTCAGAGAAAGCCAAGATCGGTTGGAACAAAGTGCCGAGGTAAGAGAACCCTTTTTTTGAGGTTTCAGCGATCTGTTTAAAAAAAAATGGAAAGACCAAAAACCTTTGTCTTTTTCCAACCGGAGAAAAGGCCTGAAATACCGCGATTGGTCAGCAAAACCTTATTTCTTCGCAGACGGAACCCGCGACCGCGCCGACCGGTCTTCTTCCTCCATTTTCTTCGACGTCCCCCCATGCCTGGGGTTGAGGTAGGGCTTGGGGGGGGGGAACTGGGCAAAAGGGGAAAAAAGGGCTGGCTGGGGGGTGGGGGCTGGCCTTTCTTCCGAGCCTAACGAGGCCCCGACCTTCGTTTAGCCCGCCTCCATTTGGGCCCCGGTTCCCCCTTGGGAGAGCCTTTCGCTCCGCGGCTGAAAAACTTTTTTGGAAACTCACCTCCGGCCCCCGCCCCTAAAACAGGACCGAAGCCCGATCCCCTCAGCCCCTCTTACAAAGGTTAAAAAAACAGCTGAGGCCGAGGGCCGGGCTTTTGGGCCCCTTCCTCCTAAAATTGGCCCTTTGGCGCGTTTTTGGCGGGGTTCATGCCCAAGATATAAAATTTTCCACGAGTTTTTCACAAAGTTTTTACAAAGACAATCCGGATGTTTATACAACTAAAAGACCTCCCTCCCTTTAAATCCTTTTTTGTCGCCATGTTTCTCCTCCTAAACTGTGTCCCCCAAGGAAAACTGTTTGTTTTTTTTGCAGGCCCTTCCCCATCCCGACTTTTTAGAATCGCTCTTCCTTTCCGAGGAAATCTTTAAGAAAAACAAAACAAGGAGTCTCTTGTTTTTGTTTGACGACCCCTTCCTCCGTCCGGAAATTCCTTTTGGGTTATGACCAACAATCCCCCCCCCTCCCGTCCACGAATCAAATTGACAAGCTCCCCTTGTAGATAAACAAAAAACTCCCCCTTCCCCGAGTTCCCGAATGCAGCCTCCCTTCCCCCGATACTGAAAGGGCTTCAATTTGACGAATAATAAGATTTGTTCCCCCCCTCCCTACCGACACCGTCCCCCCTGTAACACAGGGCGTTTTGTCACCCTTCCGGATGCCAATAAATCAACCACACTTCCCCAATAAATTTCGATGAAATTCAACAAGCAAATAAAAGTTTAAAGATGTTGTTAAAAATTAATTCTTTACGAAACCTGAAAATAACCCCAACCAGATCCAATAACGCCAGAAAAGTCGTTTTTTTTTTGGGAAAAAGAAGGAAAGCGACCGGCCTTTTTTGACAAAACGAAAAAACTTAAAAATTTATGGGATTTGTAACTTCCCCATATCTTCAATTTTTAAATTCAGTTAACCAAAGTCAGTTTTTTTTTGTTAAACGTTCCCGCAAGGAAAAATAAGGAAAAACCAAATCTTCAACCAAAATTCGGAATTTTTGAATTTGAACCCCCACCCACGTACAAGAATTTTTAAGAAAGTTGCTTCCCCCCAACCCAGCTTGGGATATAGATCCCAAAAATTTTGTAGGAAAAAGCCAATCACCCACAAATTCAACAGGTGAATTTCCTCGAAGCCTACATATTTTTTCCCCAACAAATCTTTTTATCAAAATCCCCGGCTTACCAAAAACCAAAGGTTTGTTTACCAAAAATAAGGGGTGTCCCCCTTTTTTTTCGATTTTTTTCAACCAACTTTTTTTCCCGTAATATTCCCACGTTTTTTTTCCCTTTATTTTTTTTTTTTTTCGCTCTTCCAAAAAAATCTTCATGATCTTTCAATATGTTATTCCATCCAATTAAAATCTTGAAATTAATTTATTTTCTTTTGATTACCCAAGAAAAAAACTATCCCCTTTGTAAACGACCCCCGTTTTTCCCCCCAGCAAAGATAATTGTCCCGTGCTCCTGGGGATTGGGCCCGTAAAAACCCCATATCCTCCCCTCCACGGCTTTTTTTTTTTTTGTTTTTTTTTTTTTGGCTAGAAACGTCACCGGGAAAGGTCCCCCAACCCCAACCCTGGAAAATTTTTGCTTTCTCGCCGAAAGCACTTTCCTTACCTTTTCGGAGTTTTTTCCCCTTATGGGAAATCCCCCGTTTTTGTCCCCCCCCCCAATTGGTTGCCCTCCAAAAACGCGTCTTGCCAAAGAAGATATGTTTTTTGGGGAGGAAATCTCTTTTAAATATTTTGTTTTTTTCCATTTCCCACCATACTTTTTCCCCCCCCAAGCCCCGCTGTGGGGAAATTTTTTTGTGCCACCCCCCCCCCCTTTTTTTTTACTACCCGTCACCCTTTCCTGTTTTTTCCGCCCCGCGGCGGACCGTACCGCCATCCCGGGGTTTTTTTTTTTTCCGGTTTTTTCGTTCAAGCCTCCCGTAAAACCATTTACCTTTAACAACCGATTTTCCCGGGGGTCATCAAATTTCACCCCCCCCTCCGTGGGCCCCCAAACGTCCTCGTTTGGGCCCACAAGTTTTTTGCCCCCCGGTTTGGGTTTTACAGGCCTGTCTGATTACACCAGTTTTTTGGTGTTAACGACCCCCGTTTTTTTCCCCCCAGCCAAGAATATTGGTTTCCCGCCTCCCTGGGGATTGGGCCTAACCCAATATCCCTCCCCTCACGGCTTTTGGTTTTTTTTTTGGGCAAGAAACTTTCCCCCCGGAATTCCCCACCCAACCTTGGAATTGACTTTTTTTCTTCCCGCCGAAGCACGTCTTTAACTTTCGGAATGTTTTTTTTTTTGTTTCCCTTAAGGGGAAAAAATTTTTCCCGTTTGTGTCCAAATTTGTGCTTCCCCAAAACGCGTTCTGGCCTTTTTAATTGTTGGGGAGGATTCCTTTCTTTTTACATAGGTTTTAAAAAATGTATTCATTTTTTTCCAAAAACATTTACTTTTCCCCAAGCGCCTGTGGGAATTTTGTGGACAAACCGACCCCCCTTTTTTTTTTACGACCCCCCCGTCACCTTTCGTTTCCGCCCCCCCCGCGGACCCTCCGCCATTCCCCGGTTTTTTTTCCGGGTTCGTCAGCCATTCGTACCATACTTTACCAGAAATCCGGGTCAATCCCACATTAATCAATTTTGAAAAATTTAGTGGGGAATAAAATATTATCCTCCATAAATATAAATTTTTTGTCAAAAAAAAGTCAATGCCAACCCATATTTTTTTGCATTTTACTATACCCCCCCCCATTTGGTATTTTTTTTTTTTTGGCAAAATCAAATCAAACCAATAACCCTCATCATAACTTCCTCCCTGAATTTAAACCCTATCCCCTCTTGGATAAGTGGGGGTTTTTTTTTGTTTAGTCCCATCATAAAATACTTCAATCATCAACGTCATTATCAAAAATTATAAGATTTATCCAGAGCAAATACTCCCCCCCCCCCCCACAAATACCCTGTTTTTCCCCCTTTTTTTTGCCATAAAAAAGAGACAAAAAATTATATAGATAGAAATTATCCAATCACGAAAAATAAAAGCATCAATAATGCAATCATAAACCACATAATCCCGCCCCAAAAATTAAACCAACATAACAAATCACCATGATCACCAATATAGAAGATAACCATAAAATCACCGGAAAATCATAATAATTCAAGAAAGCAAATTAGAATTTCATACCATTAGATATAATATTCTAGAGGAAAGTAGATTCCATTTTTTTTTAGAAGGTTTTTGTTTCAATAAGAAAAAAAAATCCCCCATCATTAAGGTAAGAAATTATCAATACAAAAAAAGAAAAAAGACCCCCAAACCCGATTTGTAACAAGTTTTTTGTTTTGGCACTGGCGGCCCCACTAGTCAAATCAAATTTTTTTTTTCCCCTTGGACTAATTTTCCCTTCCTTTTCCAACATTGACATACTTGAAGCCACCCCCTCCTCTGCTTTCTTTTAGTGAACCATTCCCCCTTTCAAGTGACATTCAAGTGAAAACTCCCCCCCCCTGACTGTTTTTCCAAACAATTTTTTTTTTTTTTTTTTTTTTGTCCTCCTTAAACCTGACAATCCTTAGCAACCCTTTTTTTTTTTTTTTTTTTTTTTCTCTTACCAAAAATAAGCACCCCCAGCAGCTTTCCCTTAGCAGACAATTTTTTTTTTTTTTTCAACAAGAAAACATCCAAGCCAATCCAATAAACTAACTATCTTTTCCATTTTTCCTAATTTGTCATTACCAATTTTTGCCTTGATTGTATTCCAAAAAATTTCCCATCTCCAACCTCCAATGTATCTTGATTTAAAACAATAACAAATGCAGAATTTCAAGAAGCATTTGGTTCACCCAGAATTTTTTAAGAACATTTGTTCCGAGAGATTGAAAACAATTCCCTCCGGGAACAACCATCCCAGTGAAATATTTAAACCCTGAATCACTGCCCAGAAGCTTTGTACTATTCCTAATCCCGCCTTCCCCCATTATCCATAATCATAAATTTTTGTTTTTATCCCCCCAAATTCAACAGCTTTTTGGTTGAGAAAAATTACAGAAAATACCCCCTAGTTCAAATAAGGAAACGGAAGAGCTTTAACCTTTTTCATTCCCTTGCCATCGTGACATGAAATTTTTCACAATCAATTTTTCTCAAGAGAAAGTAAAAAGAAGACAAGTTTTTTTTCCCTTTAATAGCAATTTTTGTTTGTGGCATGAAATAAGCATACCCTTGACACGTAAGTTTCACAAGGCAGGAAAAAGTGGTTTTTTTTTTACCACGAGGCCCCACAAAACTCCCTTTCTGACACTACAAAGAGAAACCATCATTAAAATTTAATCCTTTGAATTAAAATTGGAGAAAAAACTTTCACAGAAATCAACCTATTTGGGCCAAGCACCAAGATTTGTGTTTTGGGATTTCACAATAGGGAAGAACTAAGAAACCAAAATTAACCCCTTTTTTTTAAACAAACTGGGTCCCGAGAGCGAATTGGCAATTAAGAAAAAATAGTTGTTGTGGCGTATATGGAAAAATAAACCAGAAATACCTCACTCCAAATGAAAAATAAATCCCCAAAATTTTTTTCCAAATATTTTTTCCCTTTCAACTTTCTTCATAAAACTTTTTTGGAAAAATTTCCATTCCAAGTCCCCCCCCCCCCCCGTTCAAAATAAGTTTGGGAAAATTTAAAACCCCACCCCCCAATTTGAATTTTTATTATTCTATGATCAATCCCCTTTAAAAAACCGCCAAATCCAATCTAATTTTTTGAAGATGTACTTTAAGTACATTTCCTAAAAATCGCCGAAATCTTTCCTTAGAACCCCCCCTTGTATCAAATGCAAGGAAAGTTTTTTTACAAGAACTCCAAAAAATCTTCAAAAGACATTAAATTTTAGCAATAAACTAAAATCCTCCTTTCTTTTTTCCTTTTTTTTTTTCCTTTTTCCCCCCCTTTTTTTTTTTTTTTTTTATATTTATTTTTTTTTTTATTTTTTTTGTAAAAAAATTGAAAGAAATAAAAAAACCTTACAACACAAAAAGAAGAATCTCTTTCAACATGAAAAACACAATAGACCCTACTAAAGGCCAGACCTTCCAATTTCCTTCAAATCTTTTCACCACCACCATCCCAACTCCTTGGGTGAAAAAATATTATATTTGGCAAATTTTTTTTGTGTTTTTTTCAGTAAAACCAATTATTGGGGCCCCCTCTAAAATTATAAAAAATTTTGTTTTCTCCACTTAAGAGATTTGGACTTAAAAATTTGAATGTCCCCCCGTATATCTATTTATGCTTTGGTCCCCCCCCCCGAGAAAATGCCCTGACAGGGAATTTTTTTAGAAATTATTGATTAGCCAAACTCAAAATTTTTATGCACAATAGAAATTTGGGTCCCACATGACAACCAATGTTTTTGGTGAACCACATATTCCCCCTTTTTTTTTTTTTATCATTTTGTTTTTTTTAAAATCCCCAGAAAGCCTGAAGTGTGAAAAACCGCTGCCTACCTGTTTTTTGCCAATATACTCACCCCCCTGCCTTTCGATAGTAAAAGACCAAAGGAGATTTGAAAAAAAGTTGTTTGGCCCCTTTCTTGCTGAACCCAATGTACGCCAAAACTGGTAAATTTTTTCCAGCCTTAATTATTTTTTTATTAGTACATTTTTGTGATTTCTTATGTTGTATAGAATTAAAGTTTTAAAAATTTTTGGTTTTGGTTTGCTTAAAATAGGGTGTTAAAGTTTGGTTTTTTTAACCCAGGGGCATTTTGGGTTAATTTTGTGGAAGCAGTGTTTAAATAAATGGAGAAGGGTTTTTAATGAAGGTTTTTTAGCCGCCCAAACTGTTTTTTTTTTTTCCCTCCCCCCCCCCCCCATTTTTTCTCCCATTCAGCAATTCAACTCAAGCTTTCAAGCAGAGCCCCAGATTTTTCCTTTTTCCCTCCATCATTTACTCCCTTCGATTCTTCCTCGACCTTAGGTTTGAGGTTTTTTTTTTTACTTCGATCCTCCTTTTTCGTTTTTGTTTTTTTGTTAGTGATTTTTTTAAGGTTTAATAGAAGGGTTGTAGAATTTGCGTTAATTTTTTGGAAGAAATACCCTGGGAAGTAATGAGTTTTGAGTTTTTTTCGAGTTTTTTTGTTAATTGAAATCAGAATGGCCTCGAGGAACTGAGACCCCTTCCCAACTAGTTGTTTTTTTTTTCTTTACGATTTTCTGTAATAGTTGGTTTTTGTTTTTTTTTTGTTTTTTTTTTTTTTAGAAATGAAGTTTTAAATGTTAATGTTTTTGGCTTTTATTTTTTTTAGGTGGACCCAACTCTTTTTTTGAAGTAGGGGGCATTTTACAACCAAGGAATTTCTCCTTCCCCCGGAACCAGGTAAGGTAGAGTATGCTTGTGCCCTCGCCCGGGTTTTTTTTTTTGGGAAAACGACCCCCCCTGTTTACCCCCGTAAAAATCCTTTAAATTTTTTTTTTTTTTAAAACCGTAAAAAATTAATTTTTTGTTGTTTTTCCATTTTTATACTTTTAAAAATCCTTTTAACCGTAACGTTTCGACGCGGGCAAATTATTAAACCTTTTTTTAAAAACCGTAATCGTTTTTTGGAAAGTCCCTATGGTTTTTTCAAACCATTTTTTTTAACTTAGAACTAAAAAACAATTTTGTTTTTTTTTAATAAAAAACCTTAAAACAAATTTATTAAATAACTTTTTTAAACCAATTTTTTAAAAATTCAACAACAGAAAACATTTTGGAGGACAAAAGGGACATTTTGTCCCCCTAAAAAAAACGTGGGTGGCGATCGGATCGCCCCCCCGTTTCCCGCGATTCCCCGCGTAAAATCCCGTTTTTACCAGCGATCGCCCTTCACCCGCAAACCCCCCAGCGATTCCCGCTTAACCCCAGAAGAAGAAGGGGGCGAATCCGATCCGCCCCAAAAAAGTAGGCGATCGAGTCCGCCCTAAGCGATCCACCAGAATTTTTTTTTTTTTTTTTCCCCTAGCGAATTGGCTTTCCCCTCCCAAGCCGACCCCCAATATTTTTCCGCCACACGCTCCCCCTGGTACAAATTTGTTTCTCCCAGATCCCGTGGGACAATAGAGGGGCGATTTCGATCCCCGCACCCTCCCCTGGCGAATCGATCGGCCAAAGTTCCCTCTGAAAATTTCCCGATTCAAAGGGACTTTTGCCCCCTCCCCTCTTTGGGTTTCTCCTCCCTCCCTTTTTTTTTTCCCCTTTCAAAACGGCCTGACACACATTTACAACGCACACCAAACATTTTTTAACAAACTTTCCCACCCCATTTTTCCCCTTCCATCAAATTTAAACTTTTTTAAACATTTTCCATAAAAACACACTCCCTACAAAAATAATGCTAACCTACCCACCGCGCCCCCCCCCTCCATACATCGCCTATTCCCTCATTTAACCCCGTCTTCATCGACCTCAAAACCAACATTTTAAAAATTTTTAACCGATTTGTCATAAAAACCGACCGCCGTGTGGTTTTTTTTCGTTTTAAAAGTTTTTTTTTTTAAACAATTTTCCCTCCTGTTTTGGAAAAAATGCAAAACCATTTTAAACCAAAACCTTTTTTTCAATTTTCCCCCCAAAAAAACCACTAATAATTAATTAAATCTTATCCCAGAAATCCCCACACATTCCTAAAAATGTTTTATCTATACAAATTTTTTCCTAATAAATTTTCCTATCCGATCCCAATTCCCCAAAACGTTTACCCTACCGTCCTCCCACCGGTCCCCAAAAATATACGCAATCGACTGCCAGCCGCCACACCCACCGGGCCCCCAAACCCCTCCCTTTCAACGTGTTTTTTTCAACTTTTCAGGCCGGAGGGAAACCCGTCCCCCCCCTTCCCCTCCCCACCCTTGTCCTCAAAAAAATGTCCAACCTCACACCCCCTAGAATTAAAAACCATGGGTTGAGCTAGAGACCTCCATAAAAATCCGAAGTGAATGCAAACGTGGCATTGGCCTAATGGCTAAAAAAAAAATGCAATGGTTAAAAAATAAGTTTTTTTTTTTTCCCATAAATCATGCCTTTTCCCTACCTTTTTTTTTTTTTTTCCCGCTATTCCATTTCCCATTTTACGGGTCCCACCATGGCTTTTCTCCCTCCTCGCTTAAAGAAAATTAGGAGCCGACATTCCCCTGCGATTGGATAGCCCCCCTCTTATCTAAACTGGGGGGCAGAAATCTTTTTACCCATCCGATAAGCCATGTCCCCCCCCCTGAAACCCCACCCCGCCACCGACGGTGACCCATCCAATTTACATTTCCATTTACCTTTTTTTTTCTTGTCCGTTATCCGTTTTTTTTTTTCTTGTCGGGAAAAAAAATATGCCTAGAAACTCCTTTTTTCCCAATGTCCCTTTTTCCGAAAAACCCAATGGGATTAGCGTTTTTGGAACAAATTGTCCCCCCCAAAGGCCCATGAGCAAAAAAGGAAACGAACAGAAACAATACCAAAAACAAATAAACTTAAAACAATTTTAACAATCTTAATCATTTAATCTGTAAAAAACTAAAACTAACCCCCCCGTTTCCTAAATTACTCGAAAACACCAAAACGGGCCTGCCAAATTTTTTTTCCCTCGATCCAACACAAAAATTCCTTAAATTTGGTGGTAGCCAAAACCGGCCCAAAAACCCAAATCAAAAAACGAAGACCTTTACCCGCGTCCGTTTTTTTGAAAGTTCAAGGCTCCGTCCACGCGCGTTGTTTTTTTCACCGTAAGGCAATTTTTACAACAAATCGCGATTAGAACCTTAGAAAGAATAGGCGAAAGTTTTTTGATATAACAGCCCATCCTCCTGGGTCCCCCCCGCGGTTTTTGCGTGGTTGCACTGAAAAAAAAAATGGCCGGGGGTTAACAAATGTTCCAGTAAATTGGGAAGTCCCCCCTTTAAAGTGGACCAAGTGGTGTTTGTTTGTTTGAAAAATGTGCCCTGAGATTGTTTTTAATGACAAAGGGTAATAAAGTTTTTTTTTAATTGTTTTTTGGATTTATCCTAACTAATGGAATAGACAAACAAACGATTTGTTTTTGTTTTTTTTTTTATTTTGTAGCTTTTGCCCCCGTAATTCTGTATTTTTTAGCAAGTTTTTTGGTTTTTTTTTTTAAGTTTTTTTGTTTTTGGAATGATTTTTTTTTTTTGCCGTTAAAAATTTTTAATTAAGTTTTTTTCTTTTTTAAGTAGGCCCAGAGGTTTTTTGGTTCCCGTGGGTTTTTAGAGTGTAACATACCCCTTTAAATGTGGTTTCCCTGCCCTGGCGTCCGTTCGACCAAGATGGGTCGAATGAACAGAGAAAAATTTCAATCGGAAAGATATTGTCCCCCCCCCGAGTGTTAAACTGTTGATTGGTAAGATGGTGGGTAAGTAAATTTTGTCCCCGTTGTGTGAATCTGGGGGGGATGTGAGCGGGTAAAAGAAAATTGTTGGGGGTAGTAGATTTTTCTCCGTTTTTTTGTGATCGGTGGATGTGGGCCGTTAGAATGTTGTGAGGGGTAAGTAAATTTTTGGTCGGTGGTGTGGGATCCGGGTGGGGAATGGTGAAAAGCCGGGTAAAGATGTTGGGGGTAGTAGTGTTTTTGTTCGTTTTTGTGGATTGGGTGGATGTTGAGGGCGGTTAGATGTTGAAGTTAAGTATATTTTTTTGGGTCGTTTTTTTTTTGGATCCGTTGGAATGCGAGCGTTTGGAGATTTGTTAAATTTTTGGTTCAAAGCTTTTCAAAATTAAAAGTCTAACCGTTTTTTGAGACTCCTTTGTCCTCTACTAATCCTTAACCCGGGGGGAAAACTAATTTAAGCGGGAAGAATTTTGTCCCCCTTTCTTTTCTTCCTTTTCCTTACGCCTGAGACTTAAGTTGGCGGAAGAAGTGGTTTCGAATTTTTTAAGACAATTTTTTAAAATTATTTCAACACCAATTTTTTATGGCCCTCCGGTTCCCTTTTTTTGATCCGCTTAAACATTTCCTCTTATTTTTTAATTCGTTACCACCAAGTATTATTTTTTTTAAGTGTTTTTTTTTTTTTTTTTTTTTGTTTTTTTAACCCCCTAATTTTTTTTTTAATACAAATGAATTTTTGCCGCCTTGGCAAAAAGTTTTTTTCCCCTTATGTTTTTTTTTTTTTTTTTTTAAATAAAGGCAAAAATTTTTGACCGTCCCCCCACCGTGTCGGAATTTTTTTTTTTTAAAATTTCTTCCCCAGATTTGTTCTTTAGTTTTTTATTCCCCCAACGTTATGGAGTAGCGAATCAAAATTATTAAAAATTTTGGGGCCCGTTACAAACCAATAAAACCCCAAATTTAATTCCCCAAGTTAAAACATCCACCAGAAGTAACTTTTTTTTTTGTCCGATCCCATCCGAAACTTGTTCCCAGCCCAATCAGATCCAAAACAAAATAAACCACAAAGATTTTGGCATTAAGTATCAAATGAATACCCAAATTGCCCCATAGGTCTTTGCTGTCCCGTTAATTTATATTTTAAAGTAATCCCGCTTACAAGATTATTTGAAATTTTGTTGATTCTCAAAAGGATTTCCCCCGCCCGTTTTTGAAAATAGCACCTCCCAACACTCTAAGCAAAAATAAATCCGGCCCGCCTAGCTTTTTAAAATATAGAGACCCTGCCAAATCAATGCCTTTTCCCTAATATAATCTAGCATCAACAGAAAATTCCCTTCTCGTCCCCCCCCTTTTGGAATTTCCTCATGTTGTCCCCCCCCCCCCCCCCAAAGGAGTTGTTTCTTACTCCCGTCCCCCCGTTATTAGGGCATTTTTTCCAGCTTAAACTTCCGTTGCATAAATTTTCTTTGCATATTTCTTTTGGCTGAAGAAATAAAAAAATTATCAAATTCTTTCCTTTTGGCTTTGAAATTTTAAGTCTAAGGAAAATTAATTGAGTTCTCCACCAATCGCAATTTTTTGGAAATTCCCCTTCCACATACCCAGTCATTTTTGAGCCTACAATTTTTCCATCCCACCCATCCAACCTTGACAAAACGGGCAAAACCGAGGGCCCAAGACCCCCACTCTTGTCATCCCACACTAAAATTTTTTTGAGCGAGGTTAAGAACCCTGACTTTTCGTAAAACGGCGAAACCGAAAGGGTTTTTTTTTTTTTTTTTATCTACTCCCCCTCGCTCCATAATCCCCTTGGTTTAAATAGAATAATTGCGTTGAAGTCATTCAAATATCACGCCCAACGAGAAGGCCTTTGTTGTTTTTAAGCCCCCCCATAATAAAAAACCGCCCCTCTTTTTCAATTTTTTAAATAAAAACAATTACTCGTGATGAAAAAAATGAGGGCTTTTTCAAACACCCCCTTTGGGTTTTGAAGCAACATAAAACCTCTTTCCATTTAAGAAAAACCATTTTTTTGAGAAAAGGACATTCTTTTTCAACATCCCATTTTTTTTGGAAAATAGCCTTGAAACCGCTTTACACCAAAGCAATTAAGCCAATAACAGAAACAATAGATTCCAATACGAGGCCAACCAGAGCGAAAATGTTTTCCATCAAAAATTTCAATTTCCTTCCAATTTTGTGGCAAATGAACCCCCCTTTTGAAGCCAACCTAGCCGAGCTTTTTGGTTTTTTTTTTTTTTTTTGCCAAGGGGATTTTGTTTTCCCATGGCCTCCCCATCGTCTTTGTTTTTTTTCTTTGGTCAAATCCACTTAAGTACCAATAAAACCAATTCCCCCACATCGGGAAGATCAAACCCATGACTAAGTTCCCCCCCCCAAACTTTTGAAAAATTTTTTCCAAAAAAAAATTGACTGAGGTTCTTCTTTGCAGAGCCTTCCTAATTCCAAGTTATTTCCCCATCTAGTAAAATCTTTTCTTTCACATTCCCTTTTGGCTCGATAGTTTTTTTTTTTTTGATTGCGGAAAGCCAAACGCCCAAAAAAATTTTTTTTTGAAATCATTTCTTCGATAATTCCCCCACCTCGACCCTTTAATCTCTAGTTTCGTAAAAAAATGCCCCCAAATCATTCAAACCCCAACCCAATAACCCTTATAATGTAAGGAAAATGATTCTTCTGAACACGTTTGGTGGAATGGTCCCCCCCCCCCCCCCCGCCTGTTGGTGGTTGAGGTGGTCAACTTCTACTTTCATCAACTTTTTCCCCCCCCCCCCTCCTTGTTTTTTTTTGTATCCTTGTGGACACGCCTGAGACATTACTGTGGACACCGAATTGGAAAACCCACTAAACTGCCCTTCCATTATTTTTTTGAAATCTGGTTTTTTTTTTTTCCAGCCTTCCTTTTTTTGGATATATACCCTGTGGTTCCCCAGAGAATCCCCGTCCCCTACCCTTTGAACGTGGTTCGATTTTCGTTACAGTTTTTTTTTTCCCGAGTTTTTTTTTTTTTTCTTTTTTTTGTTTGTAAACTCGAGTAAGCAACGGCTATTTTAGTAAGCAATAAAACCGAGGAAAGGTAGCCCCTCAAATCCCCTTTTTGGGATCAAAAGCCTTCCCCCCCTTTTGTGTTTTTTTTTTTTTTTTTGCCTTGTTTCGAATTTCCAAACACAAAGACGAAGCCTGCCCAAACCCGGAATGAAACAATAAATTTAAGGATTTCCGAAGTTTTTTTACACTTTTTTTCCATTAATCCTTCATAGGGTGAGCCCATTACGGAGTGGTTTTTGCCCCACGTAAAATTAACACCTTGATTTTTATGGGTAAATAAACAAAGCCTTGTTGCAAATAAACTTCCAAGCCCCCCAGAATTTTTTGAAGGAAACAGTCCTTTTCATGTAGCATTTAACGACGCGGTCCATCTCCCTATCTTCCCTGCCACTGTAAAACGGGTTTTTGTTTTTTCTTTTTTCTTTTCTTCCCAACGGACCGTCTTTTATCCATTTTTTGTTTGAGAGTCCCCTTTTTTAAGGTTGCCGAGAAATTCCCGTGAGCAATCCCTAGGTGTTGTTAACAGACAACTTCCGAGAATTCACCCCAAGAATTTTTCCAATTCCCTCCTTCCCATGGTTTCCCAACTGCCGGGATTGAAAATGATTTTTTTTCCATGATTGACATGGAATCTATTTCACCGTTGGAAGTCCCCCCGAGTTGCACATTGATTTTGAAAAAGCCCTTTTTTTAAAATTTTTTGAGGACCTTTCCTCTTAAGACAACCCTCCAACCCATATTATACCTTGGAAGAAAAATCAGCAACCATAACTAAGAAACGTTCACCTTTTTTTTTCCCCCCCCACCCAATAACTTTTTTTTTTTTTTTTTTTCAACGGGCAAATTGGTCCCCAATTTAAAATCCCATTGTGGAGGCACTTTTCAAAGCACACAATTAAAGTTTTGGGTAAAGATGAAAAGTGGTGACCATCTGTTGGGTGGGAACACCTTAGTTTGCTTTTTTTTTTTCCCCAATTTTGGCATGGGCCCCACATAATTTTGGTCTTCAATTCCAACCAAAAACTTTTTTTAATATATGAAAAAAAACTTTCCCCTCCGGACAAGCAAACCTTTTTTGGAAACAATCTTTTTTCCAGCAATTTCCCCCCCTGAACTTTCCAACATGGTTTCCCCCCCCCCCCCAACCGTTAAAAAAATAATCCCCATAGAACAAATGGTTTTCCCCCCCTCCCATAAACTTCATTGAAAAAAAGTAAGATGAGGAAGAAAAATAAGTAATAGCATTGTTGTCCCCTGATTATCTAACTCTCCCCCCCTCCATGACACAAATTGTTTTTTTTTGGTTTTTTTGATCAGACACCCCACATGTTTTTTTCAACTCCGTGGAATTGCCCAAACATTTCCAGAATATTGAGTTCCCAAAACCTGCCTTCCTAAATACTGATTAAATTTTAAATTTCTTCAGACCACAATTTTGTACCTTAACACAGAAATTTCCTCCAACGGGGGGGAGACCCAAAGGAAACCCCATTTTTTTTAAATGTTCCCCTTTTTCCAAAAAATGACCATTTCCCCTTTGAGACAAAAAAACAACCGTTTTTTTGCCGAATGTTTGTACTTTTTTTCCCCCACACTTTTTTTCCCCGTATGATGTCCCCCCTGTTCAATATTTTTTCTCTTTTTCCTCCCTTTCCCCGTCCATGTTGTCTTAAACATCCACTTTGGTCACAATACCAATGCATTTCGTTGCGATTGGCCTTTTAGTGAAAAGAAATGTTTTGTAAAAATTTTACACCTTTCAAAAAACTTGAATTTTTCTTTACCCATTTTTTTTTTTGATCAAGGGAAAAAATTGTTAAAAGAAATTTAAAGCCCATTTTTTTTCCCTACCAAGTACCTAGACTTACGGTCAGCCAAAAATTATGTGAACATTTAAAGGGGCAAATTTACATGAAAACCCAACGGCCGATTGCCCAATAATGACACCATAAACCCAATATGTTATTATCTTTGAAATTGCTTGAGCAATTGCAAAAAAATAGAAGTCCCCAATAGGAAAATTGTGGGGAATTTTCCTTGTCTTTTTCTTGATAGTTTTTCTTGTTTTGCAACTTGCTTTTTTTTTTTCCTTTTTTGTAATTCCCAAAATCCTTTGGCTGACACTGGCTGTGACCACTGCCCTTTTTTCCCCCCCTTTAAAAACGAATTTTCATCATAGAAGGCGTTTTTTTCCCCCCTCACTTGCAACAGTCTGTGAAAACTGAACCTTCCACCTTTTTGAAAACCCCAAAGCCACACCCCCATTTTAAACCTTTGAATTTTGGGCCCGACGTTAAATAAAATTCAATCCAGTTTAGAAAGAACCAAAATTTCAAAGCATTTTTTTTTGAACTTCTTCCCCCCTTTCAATGAGAACCTTTATCCTCAATTGGTTCCCGATTTAATTAACGTCATCCCTGACTTTGGTTTATTTTTTTTGCCCATTTTTTTTTCAGTTTTGGGGTCCCCCCCCCCCCCCCCCCCTCCAAATTCACCCAATTAACAAAATTTTTTTTTGAGGAAGGTTGTTCTTTCTCATCTTTTCCAAATGGAGGAAGCAGCAACCTTTGAGAAATTAGGCCAAAAGCACAACGTGAAAAAAATAAGAAACCCCTTTTTCCGACCCCCCTCCGTTAAGAAAAAGAACAACATCCCCCCCATACTGGATAAAGCCGTTTTATATGTTTTTGAAAATAAAGCAACCCTCGCCAAAGACCGTCAGTCCCCACCAAAAAAAAACAAACCACAAGTTTTTCCAAAGGAGAGAGAGTTCCACCTCTGAAGGCAATCCCCTTTTTCTTGGAGAAAGAGACCAAAAAGAAACCAACTCCCAGTGGGCAAACCAGGGAGGAACCGTGTCCAAATTTTTTCCCTATGCCCCTTTTTTCCAAAAATGAGTAGTGAAGAATTAAAGAAAATCAAGTAAATGCCGGGTGGTTCCACCATTAAGGGGTGTTTTTTTGTGGTGACCCCCACCCAATAATTAATGCAATGAATGGACATTATAAAATAAATTGCGAAAATAAATTGAGACAGGAGGTTGGTAAAACTGCAAGTTTCGGCAAATTTTTTTTGCCTTACGTCTGCAAGGCAAAACGCCCCAGATATAACAATATTTTACCGAGTTTCCCCAAAATTTTGACAAGACAAATAAGCCCCCTTTATTAATAAAATAAGAGAACTTCCCCTCGTTATCCCCTTTGTCCGCCCGCCCCTCCTGCTAACCTTTGTCCAAAATGAAATTGTTTTGTTTTTTTGTGAGTCTTCCCCCCCCTCTCGACTTTAAAGAATCGATCTCTTCCCTGAGATCCTAAAAATAAGAAACACCTCATGAGCTGAAAGCACGAACCCCGTAGAAACAAGGTTCACACCTTTCCAAAAACATTTTTAAGGGGACTAAACCTTATTTTGCTAATTTTTTGTAGGAATAGACCCCTTTTTTTTCAACCGTGGATTAGGAAGCATTGAAGAAATCACTCTGGGAACCAGAATAGGACAAGCAAAGAGCCCAAATGGATTCGGAAAACGACCCAACCCGAAAAAAGGAGTAAAAAAGGCTTTCAACAAAAAATGAGGTCCCCCAACCCAAGTTTAAATTAAGCATCCATCAATGAAAGCCCCCCAAAAAAAGAAGGAAGACCAATTAAAAGGAGGAAGCCCAGCAACAAAAAGGGAGGACGACCCCAACAAAATAAAAGGAGAAATCCAATTTTTATTTAAACCAAAATCCCCTAAGAAAAGAACCCACGTTCAAGAATTAAGAGAGAGAAGCCTGCCTCAACTTCATCAAGCGCATAAGGGACGTGGGCAGCGAGAAATCTAGGGTTTGCGTGGAAAACCAAACCCGAACGGAGGACTGCGGCCACCAGCAGACCGCCAGCTTTTACGCAAGGCGAGAAGCGTAAGATGGCCTCCCCCCAACGACCATATGTTCCCCCCCCACAAAACGGAATACATTTTGAGTTTTTTTTTTCCCTTTTTTTTTGGTTTTTTTTTCTTCATTGTCGATTTACTTTCTTTTTTGGTTATTTTAAACCCACTTTGTCCCTGACACAATTGTTAAAAAAAACAGTTTTTTTTTTTTAAACTTTTTTTGAAATTTTTTTTTGGAAAAGCAGAGGTTTTTTTTATCTTTTTCCTTTTCCCAAGTGGGAGTTTTTCCCCCCCTTCCCCCAAGGTTTCCGTTTCGAAAAAAAAAGAAAAAAACGTTCCGTGCCCGTGCCTCCTGCCACCAGGCAAAAAAGCCGATTTGCCCTTCTCCAGGGATGGAAACTTTGGAGTTGGCTCCCTTCAAAATCCCTGTTTTCTTTCCTTTTCAAAAAGAAATCCCACAGGTTGGGAACTGGGGAAAAGAAAATGGGTTTTTTTTTTTCAAAAATAAAAACCAAGCCCCACTTTCGGCGAACCCTCTTCCGTCCGCAAGAAAATGCTTTCCTCCCCCCAAAATGGGCCCCCCGTAGAGTTGGCCCCGTTATCGCACTGCCCTTTGGGGACCCAGCCCGGGTTTCCCCCAAATCACATTTCCCACTCTCCCCCCCGTTCGGCCCCTACTTTTCTTTGTTGGAAGAAACATTGGAATGGCCAAAAAGGGCCCCTTTCATCCTGTTTTTTTGCCGGAACTTTTTTTCCCTTCCGTCAAATTGACAGGAAGTTTTTTTCCGACGTAAAAGCGCCAATGAAACCCGTCCTAAACCGGCCCGGCAAGGAACAAAAACCCCTTTTTCAATCCCAAACAACCATCCTCTAAGGTAATTTTTAACAAATCCGGAAACTCCCCTCACCCACCTTTCCCATCGACAGGTAAACCATGCTTTTCCTCGTCCAACTCCCTTCTCCCGTCCTCGCCCATTTTTTTTTTTCCCTTTTTTTACATTTGGTGTTTTTTTCCCCTCTTTTTTTTTTTTTTTTGGGGGTGGTTTCTTTTTGGGGTTTTTACCCTGAGAGCCAAACTGAAAATTTTTTCCCCCTTTTTTTCTTTTAATTTTTTTTCAGCTTTTTTCCCCGCAATTGGGCTTTTTTTTGTTTTAGCTTAACCTTTTTTGGCGTACCAAGTTAGGTTTTTAAAACCCGAAGCCCTCTCAACCAAGAAGCCAACAAGATCCCCCCCCTTGTGTTTGGTTTTGACACTCCCCCTCCCCCCCGAAAAAATTTCCCGTGTTATATGGCAAAAGATTTTCCCCCCACTCGCGCCACATCTCCCCCTTGTCCCGAATAAATTTAGAAACTCTTTCCCAGTTTCGAATGCAGCCCTTTCCTTCCGTGACTGAGCCCTTTTCAAGAAGAATTTGGCCCCCTCCTACACACCCCGTCTTGTAAAAACAACCAAGGGCAAATTGGTCCCCCCTTTTTTCGGCTTGCTCATAAATTTTCAACACAACTTTCATAATCGATGAATTTCCCCACAAGAATAGTAGAGTGTTGTAAAATTAAATTCATTTCACGAAACTTAAATTTGACACGACTCCCAGACTAGAAAGCGTTTTTTTTGGGGGAAAAGAACCAAAAGTGACGGCCCCCCTTGGCAAAACGAAGAAAAAAAAACTTTCTTCTCCTTCCTCAATGAAAAATCCAAAATTCCGTCCCCTAGCTTTTTCCATAGAAACCGAAAGGGCCTTAAAATATGTGGTAACTTCCCATAAATCTTCCGATTTTTTAATTCAGTTTTTGGTACCAAATCAGTTTTTTTTTTTAAAAACACACCCGCAAAGGGGAATAAAGGAAAAACCAAATCCCCCCCCCCCCCCCCTCACAAAATCGGTTTTGAGTGGACAAAGCAAAACCCGTGTGGACATTTTTAAGGAAAAATTCCTTCCCAACAAGCCTTGGATATAAGATCCCAAAAAATTGAGGGGGGAAAGGCCAAGCCCAACAATTTCACTTTTGGAAAATCCTCGAAAAACCTTTAAACATATTTTTTTTTTCCCAAACAAAAATTCTTTTATTCAAACAAATCTTTTTTACCAAAAAAAAGTTTCACCAAAAAACAAGTGCCTTATTTTCCCCTAATTATTTCAACGTTTTTTTTTTTTTTTTATTTTCCTCTTCCACAAAAAATTCTTTTTCCATGATCCTTTCCAAAATATGCATCCATCCCAATAATCTGAAAATAGAAAATAATTTTTTTCTGATTACCAAAGAAAAATTAAAAAACCAATATCACTTTTGGAAAGATAGTGAATAAAAATTATTTAAATCCGCCAATAAAATGTAATTTTTTTGGTCCCCCAAAAAAAAATAAAATCACAATGCCAACATATTTTTTTGCAAAATATATATTTTGGGGGGGGGGCATTTTTACAAGTTAGAATATCCTGCCATTATCCCATATATAGATTATTATATCCTTTCTGAATCAAAACTTCCTTTAAGAAAACTGGTTTTTTTTTTTCCGTGAAAGAGACATCTTGTTGGAATCAGGAAATACCTGGGGCCAGTTTTTTTTTAAGCGAGCAAGTCTTTGAACCCCTCCTTTTTTCAACATGGACCAATCCCCCTGATTAAGGTTTTTATTTTGGAATTAGCAAAAAAAGTCACTAACTAAAAAACCCAATTTTCCCTCCCAACAGGACATTTCCAGCATTCCCCAAAAAAAAAGCATCTTCCCTTCCGTTTTTTTCATACGAGCAAAAACCATGCTTGCAACAAAACAATTAATTTTCAAACCCCTGAACCCCCCAAGATCCAAAAAAAACACGACTTCCCCCCTTATGGGCTAGCCCCCTTAACATTTCATTTTTTTTTTTTATAGTTTTATAATCGGGTATGATTTTACTATAAAAATGAAAACAATTTTTTCCTACAATAATGTTTCCGCAGATTCGATTTAAGAAAGCCTTGTCCTAACCCAAAACTCCCCCCCCCCACCTTAAGCAATATCCCAACATCCAAGAATCAACGGAAGGAATAACCCCTACAAGAAACTCCGTCCCCCCCTTAGACCAGCAAAATGGAAACCCTTCCACCCGGTGGTCCAGGCCATGGAAGACCTGTTAAAAAAGGTTTTTTTTCTGTGGCAAGAGGGTCCTGAGTTAAACAAGGGTTTTTTTTTAAGATTATTTTTGTTTAATTAGATTTTTGCCATTGAAGTAGTTGGTTTGAGGGTATGAAAAAAATAGATTGATATAAAATGCCAGTACTAAGGTGGCACCTGCTGGTTTTTTTTTTTATCCCCCATAATGTGGACCTATATAGTTTCCTCGTCAATATATTTTTAGGTAAGCCAACTTATTTATTCCTTTTGTGGTTTTTTTCCTTGTTCCAATTTACCCAAGAAAAGGAAATTGCCCCGCATAGTCCCGAGTAAAACTGCAGATACAATCCAACATCCCTTTGGGAAGAAAAAACCCAGAAATCCGTAATAAGAAAAATCCCTCCGCATATTTACTTTCTCTTTCCAAATTGTTCCCATACACCCTTAAAAAAAGTTGGGCAAATGGTCCCAATGTTTTTTTTTTGGAAGATTTTTTTCCCATATCCCCCATTTTACACATTTTTGGAGAAAGTTTTTTTTTTTTTTTTAGAGGGAAAGACCCAACCCTAACAATAATTAATAACCTCAAATTTCTCAATCGAAGTTTTATGGGCTTCCCCCTCATTGAAAACAAAAAGTGATTCAATCAACTTCCGATGAATAGAAGTTCAGCTTTCGAGAATCAGAGAATAAATTTTGGTTCATTAAAAATTCCCTAACCACACTCAATCAATCCAAAATGCAGTCAAACTTTAATTCTTACAAAGCCAACCATATGCAAAATCCTAAAGGAACACCTCCACATTGAATTTTCCAAAATCTGGCCTAGTTTTTTGTTTTTTTTTTTTTTGTTGCAAGGCGGGGCAACCTTCCCCCTCAACAAAGCCTTGGGAATCAAAATCATCATAGTAAACTCTCCTGCCAAAATTTGTCGACTTCTTCTTCAACTGCAACCCGATAAAAGGAAAACCCAACCTTTTTGGGGGGGCCGAGAACCGACGGAAAAAATCCCCTTTGCCCGGGATGCAAGGCCCTCCTTTTAAACGGTGAAAAGCAAATTTTTTTTGGCAACATGGCCTGACAATTTTTAAGGGCGAGGAACTTTTAAGGCAAATCCCTTTTTTGAGAAACAGAAGGCCTGCAAGTACCAAATTTATGTGGGAACCACCCTTTTGCTTTTTTCCTCTAATGCCCCAACCAAACCTTTAACCCCTGCTGCCCCTTTAAACCTTTTTCCCTTCTTACCTTCCCATTTAAACATTTAAATACGTTTAACATTTCGTCCACCATTTTTTTCCCTTCGACTGTAAACCCCCATAAATGTTCCTTTTGACAAACTTTTGACCCAAAAGGATTTGCCCTTTTCCTAAAAAATGTAGTTTTTTTGGGTTTTCCCCCCCTCAATAATTTTGGTAACAATTGGATTGAATTTTTTTCCAAGAGGAAAATATCCTCTGTATTTTGCCTTTTTGGGAAAAGTTTGGTGTAAATTTTTTTACACACTTAATTTATCTTTTTTAACCACTTGATTTTTGAATTTAAGGTTTTTTCCCTCTCAGTATTTTTGAAAATAATTTTTTGAAATGTTATTTTTTTTTTGTTGCCAAATATGTAGAAAAGTTTGAATTATAACAGGGGGAAGAAAGAAACAAAAAAAAGGTTTTTTCACTAAGAACCAAAGCGGAAATTAGAAAAGAAGGCCCAACCAACAAGAGAAAGGATGCGAAAAAATAATAACAGAGTTAAAAAAAAAATAAAAACAGAAGAGCCGCGTTTCCGATCCGCTCCCCTGTTCCAAGAGAAAATTGATTTCGGCTGAAAGAGAAATATTAAATTGAGAAAAAATTAAATTCACGAAAACAGAAGAAAGTTGCTCCCCCGATCTATTCGCTCATTTCCTCTTCCTGCGATCGAGTCAGCCTGAAACTAAAGAAGGAATTACCACAGAGAAGAGGGCGTGTTCCGATCCGCCAAACCCAATTTTCAGGCGATCGATTTCGTGAAACATGAATTTTTTTATAAACAGTCGAGTGAATCGGCCCTTTTCTTTTCCCCCGCGATAATTTCCGCCTTTAACAATTTTGGGAAAGATTACATATTTTCCTAATTCCTTGCATCCCGTGAATCCCTTTAAAAGACACATTTGAATCTCAAAACGAAAACCATTTTAATTGGCCCTGAAGCAAAGAAATTTAAATTCCTAAAAAGCTAGAAGGTAATTTTAGGCCCATTCTTTCCGGTCGATTTTTGGCAAGGCCAAAGAGGAATTTCCCCAGCGATTCCTGAAAGAGGTTTTTTTTTTCTTCAGAGAAAACGGCCCCCCAATTTTGGGAGGGGCGATTTTTAAATTTCCACAGAACCCTAAAGAAAGAGTTTGGCGAGTAAAACTCCAATGGTTTTTTTTTTTCTGTTTTTTATTCCTCTTCCTTTTTATTTGAAAACCCAATGTTTTAATTTTTTTAATTTTTTATATTTTGTGTGTTTTTTCTCTTTCTATTTTTTTAGCAATGAACTAAAACCCTTTTTTAATTCTAGGGCCTAGATGTACCCCCCAGATTAATGTTTTTTTGTTATTTTTCATGTTTTTTTCTTTTTGTTTTTAAATTTTTAAATAAAATTTTATTAAGATTACTTTCTTCCAATAATGTTTTTTGGCACATTTCAATTTTTTTTTGAGGTTTTTCTTAAAGCCTGTAAATTTTTTTTATGGACCCAATCTTTTTCACCTTTGAAAAATTTTTTGGGGTGTTTTTTTTTGGAGACCGAGTAGGTGAAAATAAATAACCCGAGCACTGAAAAATTTTAAATGTGGTCATAAATTTCTTAACGTAGGCTAGGAAAGATAGGTTTTTTTTACGTATATTTGAAAAATTTGGAATCCATTTGTTGAATTTTTTCCCCCTTTGAAATTTTTTATTTTTGTATTTTTATTTAAATTGGTTTAAGGATTTTGAGACTGAGAAGTGACCAAAACCCCATTAAATCAGAAAAAAAAAAGAAAACCGAACTAACTCACTGGGCCCTTCGAGGGAGAGAATTGTATTAAGATTTAGTGGGGGGGGGGAAAATCGCTTTTCCATCAAAACAATAGGAAAACAGAAATATTGTATGAAATTTTTTAATTTACGAATGGAACTTGAAAAAAATAACATTTTGTCCCCCCCTTGGGTGAAATTCGTTAGTTACCTTAGGCCTTTTTTATCAATTTTTTGAATTTAATCCCCATTTATGTCCTTCGAGTAATTTTTTTTTTTTAAAACATTATTTTTTTTTATTTTAATTAATTTTTTTTAGTTTTTTGTTTTGTTTTATTTTTTTCAATTTCAATTTTTTTTTGAAACCATAAAAAAAAACTGTTGGGGTTTCCCAATTTTAAAATTAAGAAAATTTTTTAATTTTATTTTTTTTCGATTATTATTAAAAACCAAAGTCCCCCCTTTCATGGGTGTTCGACGTAACCTCTGTTTTAAATCAAACTTAAAATAAATTACTTTTTTTGTTTTGCCGAACTCGTAACACTTGGAATTAATTTTTTTTTTTTCACCAAAGTTTCTTGCGCCGTTGCCCCCGGCGACTTTTTTTAATTAATTAATATAGAATTTTGATGATTTTGTTTTTTTCTTTTAAAATTCTCATTTTTTTTTTACTTTTATTGTTTTTTTTTTTTTTTATTTTTTCGGTTTATTTTCCCAGGTGCAAAAAAAACTGGCCCGTAACAGAAAAGAACACCCCCTCTAACGTCTTCCCCCCTTTTAATCTTTTGAAGAATCGCGCCCTTACTGGTTCCGAATAAACAAATTCGTAAAAGAGAGAACAGAATTTTTTTTACTCCCCACAAGGCCGCGTGTCATCATCCAAATGGAAGAAACCGGGGAAAGACCAATAAAAATTTGGCAATCCGCCCCACTTGTGATGCTTGAACCCGAAACCCCCCTTACTGGCTTGATGTTAATTAAATCTAACCTGTCAAAATCCCGGGAAGTTTCAAAATTCAGCTTTATTTTTCGGAAACCGGCTTATTTTGCTTTGCTAATTTTTTTGTTGAAATTAAGTCCCGGGAACCCCTTGCACATGAAAATTTTTCAGCATCTCATTTTTTAAGGTGGAATTAACCTTTCCTTAAGAACCCCCCAAGACAATATTGCAAATTTTTTTTTTTTTTTTTAGAAAAAGGTTAATCGACACCTTTTTTTCCAAGAATAAATCACAATGTTGGGGGGATGAAATGCAATTAAAAGGCCCTTTTTGCCTTAATTTCTCCCATGTCTGCATTACGGGATTCGTGGCAAATAAATTGGCTTAACCCTTTTGTTTCTGCCAAAAGCTACTCTAATTAAAACCTAACTTTTTGGGGACAAAGAGTTATGCCAGAAAATTTTTTTTTTTGTCCAAGGTTTGTTTTTTTCCTTTTTCCTTTTCCGAGAAACTACCTAAAAACTGTCCCCGCAATGAGATAATTCACCCTTTCCAGTTCAATTTCGATTGGAGAAACATTTATATGAGGCCATTGGGGCCGCTTTGAAGGGATAATGTTTTACCAAGTTGTCAACTAACCCCCAATTGGGGCCTTACCGAGAAATGGATGGCATATTCAAAACTGTTTTTATGTGGGGAAAAATTTGGGGTCCCCCCCCCCCTTGCATATCACGAAAAACTTTTAGTCCAAATGCAGCCCTTGCAGGTGGTGCTTTAATGAGACAAAACCTTTAGGGAAAAGGCCCGCAATACGACTTATTTGAGAGGAATTTCAGTCGCTTTAATAATAACCAATGTCCCAGTTGGAGCGATTCCCAATGTTTTTAATGAAAAGCCCGCAAACAAGGGTTTTTAACTCCCTGAACCTCCCGAAGGGCTATGGAAAGCTTTTTTTAACTCTAACAGGTTTGGCTTTTTTTTTCATTTAGCTAAAAACATTCCCCAAGAGTCCCTTCCCCATAATGGTTCCGCGAGAGTAAGGCAAAACCGTCAACAGTTTTAACCTTTGTTTTCCCCAATTTTGGTTTGTCCCAAGGAACCATAATTTTGGAGTGGAAGGGAAAATGGTTTTCCAAAGGGCCCAATCCCCCTATGTTCCCCGAGTGACACCCGCAAAAGAGCCAAAGCTAACGAATAGGGTAAATTTTTAAATTGGCAAAGTAAAATCCCAATTTTCCAATTACCCTATAACCCCAGGAATTTTCGGCGCCAACCCAACCCCGAAATTTGTTTTTCCCCATGGAGGGGAATTCTCCAAAAAAAAATGCCCCCGCTTTTGAAAAATGTGCCCTCAAGCCCCAGGTCAACCCGGTCCCCATCTTCCAACCAGTTTTTTTTTTTGAAAAAACGAAAAAAAAATGATTCTTTTGAAACCAGCTCTTTACTGCCAGTTTTAATGACCCAAAAAAAAACGCGTACCTGTTTATGGCAAAAATCAATCAGCTCAATTTCGTAGTTCCCCTTTTTAAAATCAACTTTTGGTTGTTGTTTTAATTTTTTTTTGCGGAAGAAGCGTTTTTTTATTAATGCAAGACCTCCAAGGCTCACTACACAGTAACACAGAGGGTGAATCAAAAAAAGACCATTGTAATGCAATCACCACTTGAAGGGAACAGTTAGTTGCACCATTGCAAACGGGATGAAACAAGTGCCAAGTATAATGAGGAACCAAAATGCGGTGAACGGTGAAAAAGTTCACCACCATCTCATCCACACCTCGGTGCCGTTTCACAAAGATTGAAAAAAAAATGTGAAGCTTGGATAATAATGTCTCCCAATTCCTTGATGTTTTCAGAAGCTCCATATTAATATTCCGTTTGCGATGCGTTGGAGCAAATGCCGAGTTATGAAAATTAGGAAAGATATATATCTCACAAGGAGGAAGTAGAGGAGTGTAGTATTATGCTCTTTCACAAGAGTGTAGGGCAATTCATTCAGAGAAACTCCTCAAAAATTAAAAGATCAAGGAAGCGGTTTAACGTACCCTACGAAAATTGCAATTCGTATTACCCGGGGCACCCTATGCGATTTTGGGAGCGAGTATTAATTTGATGCCTTTGTCTATAGTCCCAAACAACTCTCATCTAGGCGATAGGCCAAAGCCGAACAGGGGGTTACATTATGGGTGCCCGATCGCTCTATTAAACACCCGAGAGGAATCATTGAAGATGTGCTCGGTGCGTTAAAAAGTTGACAAATTCATTACCCTGCTGATTTTATTATGCTTGATATGGAAGGAGATACGAAAATGTGCCCCCGATTATTTTAGGTCGACCCATTCCTTGACGGTGTCGTGCCGTATTGATTGTACAAAAAGTTTGAATGACGTTTGAGATGTGCAGGAAGGATGAAGAAGTCAAATAAATTAATGTCTTTAAACTACATTGAAGGTATCCAGGGGATAGCTACAAGGATAGTGATGATTGTTTTTCGCGTTTGTTTTTTGAAAGTTAATGATCGGCACAATAGATGAAGTTGCCACGTCAAAACAGCATTGACTTTGACCCTGTAGAAAG
>JAJTVD010000870.1:0-21983 GCA_022432975.1 Begonia masoniana | reverse complement strand
CTTTAGTTTCTGATTCTCATTTCTCTTTTGAGTTTTTAGTCACCCTCGGAACATTACTTATGAATAACTCATTTGAATAACTTTTCAGACTGCAGTGAAGAAGTCTCTGAGAGTATGCACCATCCATGGACGTAGCCCCTAATTACTTGCTGCCTATGCCTTTTTGCTAGTGCACTTTAATAATATTTGAAGTCCTTTGCCATTTTTTAGGTTTGAATACTAGGAGCTGCTTAATGAACATTCCTTCAAGCCTCATTGCACTTTTTGTAACACAGCACATAATAGTGGGGCTTGGAGAAACAAAAAAGTTTTACTGACTCCTGAGAAAGAGCTTTGTGTATCTACTAACATTGTGAGGTTGAAACTATAATTAATTTGTGATTTTATAAGTAAGGCGATGGGATCAAACAGATTTTAATGGGATTTTCATCTCTCTTTGGCGTTGTTTAGTTGTACACAAAAGAGTTTTAACACGGAAAATTTCGAAGTTTAAGACTGCAGCACCAACAGGAATGTTAAAAGAATATTAATAGATTGCAGTGGTTTTGATAGTCCTTGCAGCTCCGAGAATTCTACTATTAAACTGGGGGAAAAGAGGGGAGGGAGAGAAAGTTTCAGTGTCAACTAGTTGCAGTTTTACTTGCAATGGTTCTGCCACTGGTTTAGGATCATATTCCATTTCTTCTTTTTTTTTTTTTTTTTTTTTTTTTTTTTTTTTTTTTTTTTTTTTTTTTTTTTTTTTCGCGCCCACAACTACCTGCGGCTCTTGTCGGGGTTTTTTTTTTGACATTTTTCGATAAATCAGTTTTGACTCTGCATAACGTTTTGTTTGAGGATTTTTTTGTAATACCATACTTCATGGGTATTTTTTGAATTTACCCATTTTTATATTATATAGTGTTTCTGCTACAGCTCTTTTAACTCTCGACATCTCATAGGAAATTCCAGCTATGTCTATTCCACTTGTTCTTCTCTCTCTTCTCGTTTTTGTCTCCGCACTTACCGTCTATCAACGGGTCCGTTTCAAGCTCCGCCAGGTCCTCAGGCCATGGCCTGATTGTCGGAAACCTCTACGACGTG
This sequence comes from Begonia masoniana, assembly GCA_022432975.1. Classification (NCBI taxonomy): domain Eukaryota; kingdom Viridiplantae; phylum Streptophyta; class Magnoliopsida; order Cucurbitales; family Begoniaceae; genus Begonia; species Begonia masoniana. Next base: position 20,903 of record JAJTVD010000870.1, on the reverse strand, counting down.
AAGCCAGTGAGGTTCCGGTGCTACGACGAGTGGTCTAAGCGGTACGGCCGATTATTTCGGTCTGGCTCGGTTCGAGTTTGCAGGGTGATAGTTTTCGAACGTAGAGTTGGTCGAGGAATGCTGAAAGAACAACGACATCGCTTGCTGATATGCATCTACATAGCTGCAGCTCAGTTCAGTAGAATGGAGCAATCTTATATGGGCTGACCTATGGTCCCCATTATGTCCAAGTGAGAAGCCTGTAATATTGAGCTTTTTCTGCAAGAGACTTGAAGCTCCTTCGACCCATTAGAGAAGATTAGTATTGGCCAGTTTAGTCGATTTTTCAAGTACTCCTTAAACATGGAGACTTCTTTTTCTCTCTCAATTTTATAGTTTTTAGGGTGTTGTGTTGTTTTGTTTGATTTTGACTGTATTGGATGCAGGTAATGAGCGTAAGAGCTTAACTAATAAGAAAGTATTTGGGGTCAGTGTAGCTAAACAACTAAAAGGCTAGCATTCGTAAAGAGATTTAGGATTCTGATGAAAAATTGCAATATGGAAAGGAATTGAAAGGCAATTAGTGAATTGGAAGGAACTGAGTTCATCTCTTACTGTGGCTGAGCATATCCCGTGGCTCCGGTGATGTTTCCGTCGAGAAGGAGGTGTTTTCGAACAGCCCGGGCCGTCGCCGAGATCGATTCACACACTCAATACTCCAGGAGCCGATCAGCTCGTCAATCGGCTAAACTCAAAGACACAACTTGTTGATGCATTGGTTTCTTTGAAGGGTGCATATGAGCTTAGTGAAGATAACGTCATTGGCTCCTTTGGGTATGTTATATGTACGTTATTGTTGTTTTTTCATGAAACGTCAATGCATCGCAATAACTTTTTAATTGCTATGATCTGTTTGTTTTTTTTCAGGACTGCATTGCTGCAGGGAAGGGACACACTGCAATTTCTGTTGCTGGGCCTTTAAGCTGAGCTAATAAAACCCGCGAGGATCCAACGCAAGCCCAGGAGGAGCTCGACCGGTTTCTTGGATTAGAACGCTCATGACCGAAGTTGATTTTCCGAACCTACCTTATTTACCAATGCATTGCCAAAGAAGCCTCGGCTACACCCACCACGCCATAATGCTCCCCCCCCCCCCACCCAAGCCAGCGTCGCGATCAAAATCAAAGGGTACGCATTCCGATGGGAACTATTGTTCAGTTAACGTTTGGGCTGTAGGCTCGTGATCCACAATATGGAAAAATCCACTTGAATTTGCTCCCGAGAGATTCCTCGAAGAAAGAGGTAGACATGACAGGGACTGATTGTCGGCTTTCTCCCCTTCGGGCTCCGGTCGCCGGGTCTGTCCCGGAGCCCAAGTGGAAGCAATGGTGAACTTCCATGTGAGGACATTTATGCCCTTTTTGAATGGCCCCAGCCCCGGTATTAAGTCGGGAGGAGATCGATATGAAGAAGGGCCCGGACTGGTACCTACATGAGGCACTTTACAAGCCGTGAGCAAGCAGGTTAACTTCGAACTTGTACAAAAGAACGATGTTGATGTCTGACGGTCGGTCGCTTTTTTGTTTGATCTGTTGGAAGTATTTTTTATCGAGTCTTGATGGGTAGTCAGTCGCGTTTGTTGTGAATTATTTTCTCGACGGTCTTGATTGTTAGTGTGTCTTGGTTTGTTTATCAATTTTAAGATTGGAACATGAGTAATTCTCGTAGTTACTTTCACGTGTGAAGGCAATATAAGTCTGAATAATTGCAAAGTTAGTTGTGTATAATACACTTAATACTGTGGCAAGATGGGTAGAGCATTTAAGGAGTTAAGTATTTTACTAGGGTTCTTATTTTGTACCCAAACACCCGTCAATTATATAGTCAAGTCATTCTATATGGGCGATCTCTAAAACATAGAGAGCCCATTTATTCTTTGGCCACGGAGGTAGGTTTGACAATCTAGAGTATTGGTGTTGGTTGAATCCGAATTAATGTCTTTGATCACTCAACAAACTATCCTTCTCTCAGACATGGAGATTAAATGGAATTTCAAGTCTAAATATTGACGACGTTTGAAATTAATTCTTAAGCGATTCGTCTAGTTTGTACTCGTATATGTGTTAAACGATCAAGTTTGGCTTTGACAATCACTTCTGCGGGGCGATTGATGGAATAACTCACATACTCGATAAATAATCCGAAAAGGCTAATTTGGGAGGTGGTCCTTCGAAAGAACTATTGTCGTTAAAACCGGGATTTGGCGAACTAAATTAGTGTTTGACAATGGATGCACAAACACTGGATAGTGTCTTTTTGTTTTTACCAAATCCACTTCTACATGTTTTTTCTAAAATTGGACCTAACTCGAGGACAATGATGGCTCCTAATCATCACCAACCTCAAAATTTCAAGCATTTGAATTATTTTAAATTCTTTATGTTACGTTAACTAGGTTGATATCCTAGGTTAGTAGCTAATGTCACGAATTGTAAACCCAAACAACTAAAATCAATCATTATAATAGAGGGAACAAATTAATTAAATAATATTACGTGGCGTTATCTCATGGCCACTCGTGATAAATGATAATAAGTAATATTAAAATTGAAAGAGAAGAAAAGACATTCCACCTTTACACCTTGAGTCCTTCTTAAGCACAAAAGCCTCTTTTCCTCTTCTTACCATTCATTCCTCACCAACTTCCTTTCCCACCTTTTCTTACTTCCCCAACTCTCATCTACAAGCGCGTCCACAAACCACCTCTTCACTTTTGATTTATTTTTAAAAAAATCCTTCTATTTCTGGTTCACCAACCATACAATCTTATCCGTTTATACGCATCACGTCGTTCTGACTTCGATGTAAAACCATTTCATCTTCTCCGTTTTAACCCGCTGCCCGCCATGGGCTCTGATCCTTCGAATATCAATCTCACTCATCGCCTCTTATCTCTATCAAATCTACGGACGCCTGCAATTCAAGCTCCCACGCGCCCCTCCCCCTTGGCGATTGTCGGGTAATCTTTACGCATGAAGCCAGGAGGTTCCGATGCTACATGAGTGGTAGATTCAGCAGTGATGCTAGCCGGAGAGAAGAACAGAGAGAAACAAAGATGGCAGCCAAAACAACAATGATTTCATTTCAACATGTATTAAAATATACAGACTAACATTAATTCTGTGAAGAGACATAAGCTACAGTGTAACTAAACAGAGTAAGGAGAAATAACAAAATAACTTAGAATTGACTAGTTTAGTTAATAGCCCCCGCTCCAGTCAGGTCGTAGGCCGAAGATCTTGGCAAAGAAACGGAAAAGAAACGTTGTCGGAGTAGGGTTTGGTGAGAGCATAAGAGTTGGTTAGCCGATGGAGTAAAAGTGACCACTCAGGCTTCTGTAATAAGCAATTGACTATACAAAATGGAAATCAATCTCTAATGTTTGGCTTGAGGCAAAACTGGATTAGCGGGAGTATGTGAACTTAAGTTATCGCAGAGGATTAGAGGAGCCATGAGAGAGATGCCACCTATTTCTTTCAGAGGCACGTAACAATAAGAATTCATCAGGCACGTTTGCAATACGCGATACTCAGCTTCCGTGCTGGAAGCGGGATACCACTTTCGCTGTTTGGTGGAGGATAAGAGATAAGATTTGTACTGAGAAAAATACAGAAACCGCTTGTGCTCTTGCGGTCCTCGAGGCAGAGGCCCAGGTCCAATCGGTAGTAGCACGTTAAGGGCTAGAGGAAGCGGAAGGTGTAAAGGAAATACCGAGAGTTAAGGTACCTTGAAGGTATCGTAGAATTCGTTGACTGCTTGACTGTGAGTCTTAGATGGAGCATACATGAACTGAATGAGAGACTTTGTTGACGCAAAAACAATATCAGGAAGCGTTTAAGACAACAATACTGAAGGCACCAACTCTGCTGCTGTGTGTCTAGAAAAACCATAAGGTAGAGGGGTCCCGGAGTGTAGGATAGGACAGGTCCCGCCACCATGGGGGGGCAGAACCGGTTTTTATGGCCTGTATGTAGTAACTCAGATATATACGCGAGTGGGAGAGAGAATACCATTGGTGTTTGGAGTGACTGAATGCCGAGAAAGTATGCTAATGCCCAGACTTGGATTTTAAACTGAGAATGTAGAGCTGCCAAAGCTGGGAGATGAGAGAGTAGCAGGAATCACCGGTCAAATAATGTCGTTCCACGTACACAAGATAATAATAATGATGAGATGTACGGGCGGACAAAGAGAGTGAGAGATGAGTAAGATTGGATGCTAAGAACCCCCAATTAATTATGCGGTGTATAATTTGGTTGTTTGGGTACCAGGCTCGGGGGCTGTTGAAGTTCATATGAGGGATTTCTTTAAGGAAACATACAGCCGATTAGAGCGTTGAGGCGATGAAAACGGGAGGTTACTGCATGTTAAATATCTGCCTCGGTCAATCTCTTGTAAGAAGGCATTACGATATCGAGCTTTTTGAAACCCAACGGAAAGGAAACAACAGGAGGAGAGCACTGTCTGAACGAAGTCGGTTTGACTACCAGGTTGAAAGGTTCATCGTAAGCCACCCCCTTGTGTATGATCATAACCTCTGAATACACGTCGAGCCTTATACCGAGACATTGCCCATCAGGGTTTAATTGGTTCTTGAAGACCCATTTCAGCATATGAGCCCCCCCCCCCCCTTTTTAGCACTGTTGGAGAGGCTTAATGACCAAGTGTTGGTTTCCGGGAGTTCGATATTTTCTTCTTATTGCATGGCATGAAGCCAGTGAGGGTGTTTTGGCAGCTTGACCCCCACACAGTTTGGGTTCAAGTGCAAGCGCAATATGACGTTTTGGCCTAAAAACATCGGATTTGCGGGGGTCATTGGGTGAGTTGTTGGAGCCATCGGGGTTGGGTATTGGAGTCGGGGGATTAGTGGGGAAGAGGGGAGCAGGTTCGTGTTTGAGGGAGGAGAGGAAGATGAGGCGGTGGAGAAAATGAGGATCTGAAAGCGAGGGTTGAAGATAGTGGTATTATGGAAGGAGGAAGGAGGGGGCGTGTGATTGGGAGGAATGGATGATAAGGTATGGAGGGATTTGTGTAAAGTGAAAGGGTGAGGTCCAGAGACGGGTTGGGTGTGTAGAGTACGAAATTGGATTCCGGGAATGGACATGACGAGAATGAGAGTTGTTGTGGATTTGGGTCGAGCAGAGATTAGCCTTGTGGTAGAAGACTGGGACAAGGAAGACACAAGGGAGAGAGGAGGTTGGAGTTTATGTTGATGAAAGGCTGAAGAAGAAAAAAAAAGAGAAAGCCCCACAAACCGAAGAGATGCTTAATCTGGACGTTTGTTAAACAAACCATGAAATAGGATGACTGTTGGCGGTAGGACGGCGGTTAGGGAGAAAATTTAAAGAGAGGAGCAGTGATAAAGGCGTAAGGTCCAGAAGTAATGAGGAGAGGAATGAAAAATCAGAGCAAAAACCAGTTTCAAACACATGAGATTTTGCATGTCGACCTCTACCATTTTGATTCTGGAGTAAAGGGACAAGAATGCAATGGGGAATGCCCGAAAAGCGATTAAAACAAAGGAGGGAGAGATGAAAATTCGCCCACTAGCGGATTGGAAACTTTGATTTTGGCATAAATTGAGTATGGACAAATGGTTAGAATGCTAAAAAGTTGTGGTAGGACAATCGCTTTTTAATTTTTAGAGGAAGAGTCAAGTGAAAGTGTACACTCGTCCACAAAGAGAAGGAAATATACTTGCACCAGTATGGATTTTATAGGAGAGGACCTCAAAAATCAGTATGCACAATATCGAAAGCAAAATGAGCATGAGATGAGAAGTTGAAACGGAACGAGACATTGCTCATTTAGCATGGGATACAAAATTGAGCACACATTGGTAAATTTAAATTAGAGATTTGAGAAGCTTGGTGCATTACCGAAACAGAAGGGTGCACAAAATTAAATGGCCAAAAATCATTCAAAGCAGAGGTTGAAGCCGCACAGTGATGAGCTAGCAGCACTGGATGAAGCTAAAGGGGGGACAGAGCAGAAGCTGTCCGGCTGTGAGGAGCCGGAAGCAGCAGAAGACACAAAACAGACCAGAGGAGGGCGATTTGTGGTAGAGCCTGTCAGGATTAGAACACGAAGCAGCATTCGGTGAGAAAGGGGCCGATCCTTGACACAACAACACGTCGGTGTGAAATCAACGAAGACTGAATTTGTTGACAAATAATTTGATAGTTAACAGATATGCACAAGATGTGGAGGGTAATAGACTTTGTGTACTTAAGGGACCGGCGCTGGCCAGAAGAGGGCAGTCGGGCCGAACCAGGAAAGACAGAAAGGAGGCTTTACCTTCAGTTGTGGCGAAGTGGGAAGAAACCGGGGACAGGTGAAAAGTTGGAGAGGAGCTCGGCTGCGGAGAGAAGTGATCGGTTAGTCGAATCCAAGACCCACGGAGTGGGAGGGATTAAATAGAGATAAGTCTAAATATTGTTTTTGATGAGATTTAATGATATACGTAATTGATTATGTTAATTTTTTTTTTAAAATGAGATTGTTGAATTAAGATTGATTTTAATCTTTGGAAATACCTTGAAAGGGATTTTAGAGTTTAATAATAATTGGTTAAGTGTACAAGCGCATCTGAAGGATAGAGTCCAGGGTGTTTTTGGGCATATGCCGATAGTTTTTCCAAGGCTTGTTCTACCGATGCATCACTAACGACAAAGAAGAGTCCTAATGCCTATAGCGTAAAGCAACACATGACGATGGCTGTTTCAAGTTGGTTCTACCGATGAAGTTCAAGCTGCATATGCAGATTGAGCTAATGCTGGCTCATGCCGGGTGAGCTCAAGCTTGCTTTGCCGATGGCATTTCAAGAATTGTTCTGCGATGGCCTTCAAGACTTGCTTCTGCGGAAGGACTTTCAAGATGTTTTCTGCCAAGGTCCTTTCAAGACGGCTTCTGCCGCAGGCCTTTCAAGATGCTTTGCGAGGTCTTTCAGATCCTTATGCCGATGGAATCTTAAGGTGCATTGCCGAACCTTTCAAAGCTTCACCTCGATAAGTCAATGGGTACATATGACGGATGGAAGGTCAAGATACTCATGCCGAAGCATTACAAGTTCATCTGCGATAACCTCAAAGCTTGCATATGCCGATGACTTATCATTTGCTTCTACCGCTGCGTTATGAGTTACTCATGCCGATGAAGTTAAGTTAAATGCCCGATGAATTCAAGATTACATTGCGATAGATTACAAGATACTTACCGATGGGCGTTTGAAGACCCTCCTGGGATAGCTTTTAAAGGCTTCATCCGAGATCTTACGCCAAATTTAAAATTATACGCGAAGCTACAGGCACGTCGTTTTCAACATTAACTCCAGAACATTAAAGGCGACGACGACTTAAAACTACAGTCGGCAAAGGCTACCTGAAAAATTGTACGAAAACTCACCAAACGGTAAAAAAGGTTCTATTATGGGCTAAGGAGCATGAAGTCAAGCTGATTTTGAAGAAGAGTATTTACGCGAGGTTAGAGCACAAAGATACAACTTTTGCAAATCAACTTTCTGAGGCCCTAACTTGTGAAATTTATTCATACTCTGTTTAACTTATCTACCTTCTCTAAGATTCAAAACGCGATTATTCTTTAAGAAGTTTCGACTGTGACATATATTACTCATTCAAAATATGTAAAGGCGGGGATTATCGCCAGGATGAAGTATCACGGTATTGTAAAGAGTTGATCGGAGCCGGAAATTACGATCGGTGTTTCTCAATGAGGAGAAGGTTAAGGATCTCAAGGGGTGGAAATTGGAGCGGGGATGTGTAGGCCAAGGTTTGGCCGAACACAGTTAAAAATCTGGTGTTGATTTTTCCCTCTCCATTCTCTTAATGTTATTGTTTGATTGTTTTGGTTTAGTAAACGAAACCTTAATATACGTCTAAATTCACCCCCCTCTTAGACAAATGCTGATCTTACAATGATAATCAAGCGGGTTAATATTGTCGAAGTTGTATTAGAACACTTTCTGTGAGCTATCTACTATGGCATTTCAACATACACAACAAATAGAAGGTTCAGCAACAAATAGACTCCATTCTTGATGGTAGTGATTATGTCTATTGGAGGCTAGAATGAATAATGATTCATTCAAGCCATAGGACTATGCGACTTGGTGTATTATAGAGAAGGGTCCTTTTAAGGACATGAAAAATGTTGATGGGAAAAATCCTAAGGACTCTTCTGAGTTAAGCGAGTCCGACTAAGAGAAATCTAAGCCTTAAAGCTAGGCAGTAAAACACCTTGTACTGTGCCTAATTAGAGATTGAATGCAAGCTGTGCAAGGTTTTGTAAAGTGCTCAAGAAATTTGGCACTTAGTAGAAGTCACACATGAGGGAAAACTAAAACCAAGGTAAAGGAGAGTAAATGAGCATTTAGTTCACGGAATATGAATTGTTCCAGAAAAGGGATGAGTCTATTCTTCAATGTTTACTCCTTAACTCACATTATAATGGGTTAAAAGTACTTTGGTAAGATGTTATTCAGGTGAAGAGCTAATTAGGAAATTTGAGATGTTTACCAAGAGCCTGGAACCAACGGTGACGGCAATACAAGAGGCCGGGATCCTTAAGGTCTTCAAGCTCGAGGAACTCATTCGGTCTCGATGAATCATGAGGATAACCATGAGGGTCAATGACAAGGAGGGGATCTCAAGGAAAAGGAGATCTACAAGAGAAAGGACATAGCTCTCAAAGCCTCATGAGCAACGCCTGATGAACGAGGAAGAAGAAGAAGATGAGGACATTGCCCTAGTACCAGGGAGATGCAGCAAAATTCCTGCAACGAAAGAGGATGCAGGGAAAAGAGTCCATAAGGGGAGAAGTCTCAAAAGGACAAGGAGATCCATGTTTTGGGTGGGGAAAGCCTGGCATATGAATGCGGACTGTCCCCAACAAAGTTAACCCCAAGCAAGTTTAAGAAGAAAGTATGAAGGCTACTGGGATGATAGTGAAGAAGATACCTTCATCAGAAGGAAGAAAAAGTAGCAAACTGTGTTTCAGGGCACCCTAGGACAAGGTTAGTTCTTCCTCTTAGTATTTACGTGACGTGATAGTGTGATGATGAAGGTAATATAATTGATGCCTTCATGACTGGTTAAACAATTTGCATGTTACGACCAGTATAACATAGTTAGAAAAGGAAAATGCGAGCCTAATTGAGAAGCACGCCAATGAACATAGAGGCAAGATAAGGAAATCTCTGTACTTAAAAAGAAAAATGAGATGTTAAATAGACTTGGTCTGAATTTCACTGAAGGTATGTAAAAATCTGAACCTGTTATGGGAGCAGCCGAGAGGTGCAGTTTGATAAAACTGGACTCGGGTATGAACGGTATAGTACAAAGAAAACATATAAAAGGGCTTTTTGTTAAATCCAATGTCTTCATGCATCAATGAGGTTAGGACATTAAATTCAATCTTGGGTGTCCTTTCAAAAGACAAATAAGATGAAAGCTGGTTGTAAGGTACAATGGGTTCCTAAAGGAAACACCCCCCCCCCTAGGCTAACACTGTCAGGACCCAAAAGATTTGAGGGTACTAAGAAGACAACTTATTTTGTTTTGCTGGATAATGCATCTCCCCTAGAAATCAATGACCTGGACGTGGCTGTCAGGCCATATGATGGAGATGAAAACTAAGTTCGCTGGTGTCAACAAGAAGAAAGGAAGTGTCACTTTTGGTGGGAAACCAAAAGGGCAAAATTGTGGCCCATTGGAAGCATAGGTACACAATCAATCTGTATAGAAAATGTTTATTGTGGATGGGTTTAAAGACACAACTTGCTTTAGTATAAGTCAATTATGTGACAACAGGTTATTGAAGTGATATTTAAATCCGGACTCAGCAAAATTAAAGATGCTGCAAATGGCAAAATTCGTTTACTGGCGTTAGGAAGAGAAATATTTTTGTCATTGACATGATGATATTGTTGTAGTGTTGAAACATGTTTTGCTTGGAATTTTTTTATGACTGTGGGATCTGGCATAGGAGATTAGGACACGTAGGGATGGATGCCTTACTAAGATTACTAAGGAGAACTTAGCTCGAGTAATCCTAAGTAATCATTTGAAACGGATAAAGTCTGTAAGCTTGGTCAAATGGGCAAGCAGATCAAAAAGTTCTTTTGCTTCTAAGAATGCTTTTTTTAAAACCCTGTACTCTAAGCCTCTTCAACTTCTCTCACATGGACCGGTGTCGGTCTTTCACTATAGCCAGTCTAGGTGGCAAATTCTAGCTTTTGTTAGGAGATAGCCCATCGACCTTCTCTAGTTTATTGGGTTTGCTTTCTGAAGTCTAAGGATGAGACTTTCGAATCTTTTATAGTTTTAGGAAAAGAGTTCAAAATGAAAAGGAGCTCCACCATTGTTGCTATTCGTAGGGATAAGGTGGAGACTTTATTTGAAAATGAGGAAATTGAAACTCCCTTGTGTTCAAGTATGGAATTGAGTCACAATTCTATTCTCCTAGGACCCCTCCGCAAATGGTGTTGTTGAGAGGAAAAATAGATCTCTCCAAGAGCCTTGCTAGGAATATGCTAATGAGAAATCACTCCTAAGTATTCTGGGCGAAGTGTTGCTATGCCTGTATGTGCTGAATGGGTTTCCATAAGCCTATCTTGAGAAAACATCCATAGAGCTCCTGGAGTGAAAAACTCCCTTGTAAAATCTTTAGAGCCTTTGTAGAAAATGCTTTATTTTAACACTAAGGATACTTCGGAAAATTCGATTTCCAAATCGTGATCTTGTAATTTTTCTGGGTTATCCTTTCCAGCAAAGCGTATAGAGTATTCAATAGGAGACTTTAGTTGTAGAGGAGCAGTTCATGTTAATTTTGATGAGTCCCCTCAACCCACAACAATTGGTCTGAGGATGATATTTTGGCATAAACAACTGGGATTCTCTTTCCTTAGAAAAACACAAGTGATTCTCGCAAGTAGAAAATCATTAGCAACTTCTTACATCTCTAGAAATTATTCCTGGCAATGATGAAAATCCTACTCTGCTCTAGAGATTGGAAATTTGTCGAAACCACCAATAGATGAAGTCTTAGGTGATCCTTCATTAGGAGTAAGACTAGATCCTCTTAGGATCTCTTGCCAATGTGGCCATTTAACAAGTTGAGCCTAAGAAATTTGAAGAAGCCGAGGAGAGAGTGATGAAAATTGGATTTTGGCCATAAAGAAGAGTGAATCATTGAAAGGAGCAGGTATGGGAACTAGTTGCCAAGGCCTAAGGATCATCCCATTATGGAACTAATGGGTCTTCAAGAATAAATAAATTAGATGAAAAGGGATTGTTATTAGAAATAAAGCTTAGACTTGTGCTAAGGGGATCTCTCAAGAAAGCGGGTATGATTTTGAAGAATCATTTTGCCCTGTAGCTAGATTAGAGTAAATTAGAAATTAGCTAGCTTTTGATTGCTACAAAAAAGTTCCACACTCTGTTCACATGGATGTAAAGAGTGCTTTCTTTACATGGTTATATTACAGAAGAAGTTTATGTTGAGCAGCCTTTAGGTTTTGAAGCTTTGAAAAACCGACCTATGGTCTATAAGTTAAGGAAGGATATCTATGGTCTTAACAGATCCTAGAGCTGGTACGAGGGTTGAAGAGTTTCACCTATGAGGAACAGAAATGACACAAAAGGGTAATTCTGACTTAACTCCTATCTTACCCCAGGCCAAAAGAATACAGGATATTCTGTTAGTTTCAAATTCTATGCCCGATGACACTTTTGGATCACACAACAGTCAAAAATGCCCGTAATGAGTTTTACACCCTCAGCACAGTGAATTTCAAATGGTATGATGGGGGAGTTAAAATTCTTCTAGATTCCCGATGTACTCAAAACCCTGATGGAATTTTAGTTTGTCAGAGAAGGTAATTAAGGAACTTTAAGAAATTTGGTTTAGAATCTGTCAAATCCTCTAAGAATCCCAGAGTACAACTACTAAAGTGGACAAGATGAAATGGGCACAGGTCGCCGATGTTTTTTCCCATTTTTGTTTTCGAATGTTTCCCATTCTTTGCAGAATTTTTTGTTGGATTTTGGGTTTTGACGATATAATCCAGAAGAACCAGCTTACGCAGAGGAGTAGTGTTCCGTCTGGCTAGAATGGAAGCCTTAATGATTATATTCAGGAAACTCTGCAGAGTTTTCGGGGTCCGATGACTGGGGGGAGTAAATCGGCGTCTTTTTCTTTTTTTTTCTATTCCATTCTTGACCTATGATCGAGTCTGCAAAGTTAGTGAACTGTTGTATCGATTTTCTCAGGTTCTCTCGAACCAAGATTGAATGGGCTTATTTGCCACATAATGGAAACGCATACATGAATCGGCGGAGCTGAGGGTGCGGGGCAGTTTTCGGTGAAAGCCGCATGAATTCCGAGCTCGAGGATTTCCCTCGCCGGAGAGATACCCGGGTCGACGTTAAATGCTAATTTGCGACATTATCAAACGCAAATCGCTCTAAAATTTAGTCATACCCCTATTAAAATGAAATAGTTCATACAGATTATCACTAGAGGAAGAGAATTGGAGAGTGAAGGCAGAAAGATGAAGGCGGCAAAAGAAAATGAAAACTTCTCCTTCAAAAATTTAGAGGAGTAGTAACGTTGTAAAATAATATATGTACAGTAAATCAATGAGAAACATCGGGAAAGAGATTAAAACTAAACTACTTCTAAACTAAACTACTCTAACAAATGTTATACAATAAATTCCGCCCTCAAGAGCAAGGTCGGGGGACCGAAGATCTTGGAAAGAAAAGTGGAGGCAAGTGGAAGGGGGAAGTGGTTGGTGAAAGCACCGGAATTGATGATGTCGAAGGATGAATTGTACCGATAAGGTCTTGTGGAGAGAACTTGTCACGCAACAAAGGGAAAATCAATCTCAACATGCTTTGATTTAGATAGAGTGGAGAACTAGGTTGAAGCTAGCTACGTAGCATAGATTATCACAAAATGAGGAAGAACACGGGTAGGAGGAAAACCGAAATTCTAGTGAGCAAAGATTTGAGCACACAAGAGTTCAGCACGGCCCAATTGGGTTACAATGCGATATTCAGATTTCAGTGCTCGACTGAGACAGTGTTTCTGTGTGGTGGACGACCACGAGTGATATTGGAGCCAAGAAAATACAAAAAACCACTAGTGCTCTTCGGTCATGTGTAGGGGACAGAAGGGCCCCAATTAAGCATCTGTATAACATACAATTGAAGTAGGAGATGCTGAGAAGGATATACCAAAGAGGACGGTACCTTGAGATACGTAAGATTCATTTGATGCCTGCAAATGGGGCAAGCGGAAGGGGAGTGCATGAATTGACGAGACTTTGTGATAGCACAAGGCATGTCAGGCGTGTGAGACACGAGTATGGCCGGCTTCCACGGATTCTTGCGATTCAAGAGAGCCGTCATGGAGCACGAATCAGACTCTTGGAAAGATAGGGCCTGAAACCAGCGGGGAGTTAGGAACTGGGTTTTTTGTTTTTTACAGAGACCATATAGCTATGGGTACTTATTCATTGGAATATATCTAGGACGTGAAAAAACTCATGCCCTTAGGAGTTGTGAGTGGACGGAAATCCCGAGGAAAAAAGATTAAAGATCCAGGTCAGCACCTTAAAGTGAGGAATTTAAGTACCAAAGAAGCTGACTGAGTAAAGAGCGAGTTACCCCGTGAGGAAGCATGTCCTAAACATAAACAGCATAATAATAACGGAGGAAGACTGGCGACAGATGAAGCAGAGGAGGTATCGGATTGGAAGCAATGAAACCCCAAGCAAGAAGAGCTGTGTATAGCTTTGTGTACTAGGCCGAGGAGATTGTTTTAAGCCATAAAGGGCCTTTGTAAAGGGACATACAGCAGAGGATGAGAAGAGGAACCACAAAAAAACCTGGGGAGGTTGCTGCATAAACACTGTCTCAGTTAATGACCAGGTTAAAAAAGCATGGCATTACTTAGTCCAGTGTTTGATGATGCCAGCCATAGGACGAGAGCAAGGAAGGGTAGTACAGATGATGCAGGTTTTACAACGGGGTGTTGAAGTCTCTCATAGTCACTGGCTTCGTTTGATCATAGACTTGGCCATAAACGGCTTTGTACATGTTGAGTTGTGCCATAGGAGATGAGTTTGGTTTTAAAAACCACTTATAGCCAATAATCTTGACGCCAGAAGGAGGAGGAACCAAGGTCCAAGTAGAGGTAGCAGATAGAGCATCAATTCCTCATGACATAGAATCAAACCAATGAGGGTTGTTTGGAAGCTTGGTTAAACGTTTTGGGCTCAAATGGTGGGTCTACGGAGAAGGGCTTCGGTTTTAAAATACCGTCTTGGGCGCAGGTGTCGCCTAGATGGGTATTTGGTGAACAGAGGGGGGCGGGGTAGGCAAGGAAGGAGGAGGGTAGGAGAGTTGGGAGGTGAGGTACTGGGTGGGCTGGAGTGACGGTGTGGTGGGTGACGGTAGAGGTTTAAAAACAGATGGATTGGAAGAATTGAGTGGAACAGGAACAGGAATTGAAGAAGACACATAGAAGAAATGGTAGGAGTGAGGGTGACTCAGGGTTATGGGAAATGAAGATGGAAAGGAAGAGGAGGAGATAGAGGTAAAGAAGAGAATGGAAACTTGAATTCATCAAAAGTAAGTGACGGGAATATAGAGTTTGTGGGAGCGAGGTTTCGAGACAAAAGATACCTTGATAGGGCTATAAGGACCAAGAACCACACACGGAAGGAGGCAGCGTAGGCTAGAGTTATTGCTTGTAAGAACGGAGAAAGGAAAACAACAAGCAACCAAAAACCCGACGAGACGCGTAATCAGGAAGAGAATTGTGCAAGATTCGAAAAGGTGATATTGTTAAGACTAGGTGCTAAGGAAGGACATTTATGCGGCTGTAGTAGTAGCACGGATAAGGCCAGACTTTTTGAGGGACGGAAGATGGAAGAGGAGAGATCGAGTCCAGTTTCGACATTATGGCGGTTTTGGCTTACACGTCCCTTCTGATTAGGAGTGGACTGGACAAGAGAGAACGATGACGGATGCAGAGATTTATAAGAGGAGAGAGAGATTGAAAATCTCCCACCAAGTGGATTGAAGACGTTACTTTAATAGAAGAACCAAATTGTGTGTGACATAGCGGTTGTGAAATGCACAAAGAAGACGAACATCACTTTTTAATTTTAAAGGAAAACAGCCAAGTAAAATGCGTACAATGGTCCAAATAAAAGAAAATAACGTATCGCCAGTCAAAAGAGGAAGGGAAAAAGGAGTGGACCCACACCAGTATGTACCAGCCAAAAGGGAAAAATTAGAAAGAGATTCGAATAGAGACTGGTATAATCGGTGCGATTACTCATTTTGACAAGGAGTACAAACAGTTGGCCATTTCATTGTGCACAAAAGGAATATTACAAAGATCATTACACTTTGCAAATAGAAAACAGAAGGGGACACAATATGGAATGCACAGTCGGGGTGGAGGAATCCTTTGACTCCTTCGGCAGGGAACGGAGGCGAGGAGAAAGAAAGGTGTGAGCGCGGCAGGGATGGCAGGAGAGGAGGAGAGATCGAGCTACAGAGGGACCGGGAAGCTAATACATGCCATCAACACTCAGGAACCCGAGAAGGATTTGGCGAGAAATCAGAGCTTAACACAGAAAACAGTGGGTTAATTCAACAGCAACGACTTATCACTGCATTATTTTCGAATGCTCAGAAGTTATGAGAAAAACCAGGCGTATAACAGATCAGAATTAAGTAAAGGGAACGAAAGGCGTCGGGATTATAGCGAACCAGATGAGAGATCAGAGCACAGACTTTACCATCGGCAGTGAAGCCAAGTTCGGGTCAATGAGATTCGCGAGGATTGTGCAGGAGTCGCTGATGATGGAGAGAAAGGTGGGTTGCCCCGGAGTGAGAACCAACGGAGCAGCAGCCGGAGGTGTCTTGTGGGAAGGAGGCGGTGGTGAGGGGTACGGAGGAGCAGGGTATTCGGGAATCAGAGGAGATCGAGAAAATGAGTGAGGGAGGAGAGAGGGTGGTTCGGTGGGTGGGCATGGGTAGGTATAAGTTGACGGGTCTGGTTGAATAAAATAGGATAGTGGGCTTGGATGGGTTTGGGTTAGGGTATGATCTGCTGATAGGCTAAAGGGGGTTGGGCTAGAGGAAGGTTGAGGCGGTTTTGATAAGGTGGGCCAGCCCTAATAGGAATGGTTTGAACGTGGAAGCAAGTGAAGCGTGGGTGGCCCGGCTTTGGCCAGATTGGCATTTGGGCGGTTGGATGTGTTTTGTGTGGGCGGTTTGGTCACCAAACGGGTGGCGGCATCGGTGAAGAACCAAAACCGGTTGGAGGCTGATGCCAGAGAGAGAGGAAAAAATTCCATGGGCGGGGCGGAAGCTGGAGTGCCGATGGCCGAGGAAACGACTCTGGTCGGAAGGGCTGTTGAGCGACGGCTGAGCCTAACGTTGTTAGGCATCGAAGAGGAGGTGGCCAGATTTTGTTTCCACAAGAAATTGTAGCTCTGTAACAGAGTGAGATTTCTTCCAGAGGTCGTCGGTTGCGATTGTGATAGAGTGACGGAAAAAGGATTGTTGTCGCTGCCAAGACCGGCGAGGAGAAATAATGACTTGGTCGTGAGGGGTACTGGGGGTGGGCGATGGCTGCGAGAGTGTTGAAGATGGAGGTAAGCTTTTGGGTTGTACTGGGAAACAGAGAGGCCATCTTTGGTGAGAGAGTGGAGCTGGCGCGTAACTCTGTTGATCCGAGCAAGCGATGAGGATGCCAACGGCGAGCCAGGGCTTGTAAACAGTCAGCACCAGGGGAGTATGAGATACCGATCGAGAAGTTTCCGATAAGGAGGAGGAAAAACCAGCTCATAAGACGGTGATTAAAGCGCTGCCATGAGGTTAAAGCGGGGTGGTTTTAAAATCTGTGATGAAAAGGTGTCTCGAAATGTGGGGGTTGAGGTAGGTTCCGTCCAGACTGGTTTCGTCCCTTTGCAATAACTATATGAGCCAATTGTGCTTTCTAGAATAGATGTTGGAAATTGTGAGTTTGATATTTTAAACTGATTGCGGGTGAGGAAGGGGGGACGAGGGTAGACGACGGATGAGGTGCAGAGGGACGGGAATTGTCGAACGTGGGCTTCATCGGCAGCTCTGTACCAAGTGAGTTCACAGGAATCATAGAGGAAGAGAAATGGAGAGGAAGAAGGAAGGATCAAGGCCCTGGCTAAAAAGTAAATTGAAAACTTTCATTCAAATTCTAAAGAGTACCGTGTACAATATATATATATGTACAGTATCAAATGCTGAACATTGGAACGAGTAAAACTTAACTACTCTAAAATAAACTACTTGACAAATAGCATACCACTACAAGCTCTTTCTAAAATCGCGGAGGAAAGAGAGATAAAAGGAGGAAGACAGTCGCGGTTGAGTTTGACATTGTAACATTTCCATACGGAATACCGGAGAGACTTGTGGAATTCGTAACTCGATGTGCTTTTCTAGAACCATCCAAATTTCTCGTCGGAGTTGAAGATTCCCCACGGCCGAGCGAGAGCAAGAAAATTCCTCCAGATTAAGAGTTATAAATCGGGGGTCCCTTACGTAGTTTTGAAAGGTGGTTTTCAGCATGGCTCCCGGTTCAATGGGTTCGACGTGATTATATTAAGATTAGAGCCTAACTCCACTGTAACGAACGATTAGGAATATGCGAAAAAGAAAAAGAAAAAAAAATCAAAAGAATAACACCTAGATTTATATGGTTCACCTCTCGTCACGAGAGCTAGTCCACTAGGCCGCTGGACCAGATTTGCACTAAGATGAAAACCGGAGTTACAACAGTTGTTCTCACACACTCAGATCACTGTCTGTCTTTTTATTGTGATACATTCACAACCTAAACACGCCTTTATATAATAGACGATTTAGGGTTAAGATAACAGGGGTAATTAGTTGACCAACTACCCCGAAACCGAAATTAGGATCCATAACTCAACAATCTCCCACTTGGAGACTAATCACATCATCTATCATCTTCAGCGGCCCTTCAACTCAAAATGTCTCATCACAAGAAGTCCAACTGAAGTTGCGCCACCACACACCACACTCAGCTTCTCACTTTCACCAGCGTCCGTCACATGTCAGCGAATTACGACTCCCCTTAGGATCGTCTCAAGCGGCTAATACTCATCTTCTATCTAAAGAAGATCTATAAAGTGATAGCGTTACTGGTATATGCTTGTCTGCCATGATAAGGATTCTTGCCAAATGACTGGCCACTGGCTAGTCACAATGCAGACACTCCATCGTAGTTGGAGGCCTAAAAACTCATGTTTAGAAAAGGCTTTGTAACCACCATTCATCTCCTTTGAAACTTATGTCACTGCAATATACTCGGGCTTCACAGCTAGGAAAGAGCGACGACATCTTGATCTCGAACACCCAAATGATTAACGCGCGGTATCACCCAAGGTGTAGACATACCCAAGGTCCTGCTCGTACTACTGTCAATATAACCACCATTTATCAGCATCCGCAACGTATTCCACTAGACACCAAGTCTGATTTTCGAAAACATATGAAGCAAACTTTGAATTCCCTTCTAGTATCCGTAAAATCCATTTACGGCGTCCCAAATGTTTTCTTACATGGCATTACTCATAAACTGATGACAACGCCACACTGCAATGTGCAATACTGGTTGTGTGCAAACCATCGCATACATTGACTACCAACGGCGCCTGAGGGCAATGGAAATTTGGCCATGTAGTTCCTCGCTTCCTCGGTCGAGGGTGGACTGATCTTTGGCAGTTTGAAATGACTAGCAATCGGTTTGTTTTTTTTTTTGTTTGTAGTGACTGGCTTTGCCATCCTACATTTGGCACTGCCTAAGACCCTTCCACATAGTTCTTGTGAGAGTTTGAGAAGATCTTTTATCATGAATATCCTCATCCCAAGGATTTGTTTGGCAGCAACCCCAAATCCTCATTGCAAATCTGTAGTGTAGATAACTCCTCTCCGCCGGTCAAATCTCATGCAAGCTGCTCCTGAATTTTCAACATATCAAATTTTTTTTTTCCAACGTTAAAGAGAAGCAGAATAATGTAGGAGATCACAACCTTTTGATGTAGCACAGTGATTCGGGCTTCCCATCTCACAAAACTGTATTCTTCATGAAGTGTAAAATCTCTTGTACCCACTGTTCTTTGGCAGCCTGTTCAACGTACAAATCTTCTGGAGATGACTACAAGTTCCTTTAGTCCCTCAGTCTCAAAGCCTGTGGCTGACGCATTGGATATCGCTTCATCTAAACTGCCGTGAGATGAAGGATGAAGGAAAGCAGTTTTCACATCCATTGCTGCGATGAAGATCTTCTTCATAACCAAACCTCACAAAATGTTTGTTCGTCGTCAGCTTAACCACTGGTGAGAAAATTATTGGTGTAGTCAATGCCTCTTTCTGGCGGAAAACCCGTGACAACCAAATCTGGCTATATCTCTTGCTCCATCACGGTTCTTCCTCTCTACATCCGGTTAACCCATTGTTATGCAGGCTTTGCTTCACCGGCAACTGGTCAATGTCCAGTCATTTGATTTAGTGAGTCCATTTAATCTTCATGGCTGCCCCCACTCAATCAAATAATCAGACTTATGCTTCCTCATAACATCACGTTTCAACCTCTGTCAGTAAGCCAAAAACTGTAATTGACAGACGGGGACCATCTCTGAAGTTGGTTTGTTTGCTGAATCTGGATGATCTCTTGGTTCTATAATGGCTTTTTGAAGATTTTCTTATGGATGCTAGATTTCATCAACTTCTTTCATCATACTACTTGATCTTCTTTCCTGGTCGGATAAGTAATAGTATTCACCTGACGAAACTTCTGAAGTTGACCACAGTAGATCTTTCAATACAGAACTCTCATGTCTGAAGTGTGTTACCAATAGCATCCTTGTAAAGAACTTGTCTCATTGAAAGATGACGTTCCTGCGGCGAATTAATCTTCGCTTTGATTATCCCAGAAGAAGAAAGAAGAAGAAACGATAACCAAAATCGGCGTCACCAAACCAATAGGGAAAAAACACCATTAGATTTGATCAAGTTTACTTCTATCAGAATCATCAATATGAACATATGATAAGCAACAAAACTGTCGGAAAGATAAGTTACTTTTTACCGCTCCAAGCTTCTTCGTGGAATTTGTCAACTAGAGGTACAGAGGGTCATCTATTTATCAGGTAAGGTTTGCTGTAGTGACTGCATCTGCCCAAAAGGTTTTAGGCCGCCAGTACGGCGTGCAATCTCATGCCTCCTTGCACTTTCATCAGACGTTCTGTTCATTCGTTCAGCTACTCGTTCTCTTCGAGCGCGTCGAGGCATGGTATTCTGCATATTGATCCCAATTCATCGCACAATCTCGCTGGAACTCGCAGTTGACCGTTTACTCGCCTCCGTTGTCGGACCTCAAAACTTACTTTCAGGTTCGTTTCATCTCAACCAAAGCCTTCCACTTCTTGAAAAACACTGAATACCTCAATCCTACTTGTTCTTCAGGAAGTGAACCAAAACGTTCTTGTGGAATCATCTTGAAAGTCACGTGTAGTGTGATCCACCAAGAGACAGAAACGGGGCGGGTCCCCACACATCAGTTGGTGCACTAATTCCGTTTTTTCTGCTTCGGCTACTGCCAACTTTTAGAAAATTGGGACACGTTTCTGTTTCCCAAAAAATGCAACTGTCACAAAACTGATGCTCAACAGCTTAAGCTCCGGAATTGGACATTCTGACAGAATTTCATCCTTTCTCGTATGTGGCCAATCTGCATGCCACAACTCGGTATTCTTC
>JAJTVD010000867.1:0-23984 GCA_022432975.1 Begonia masoniana | reverse complement strand
CTACAAGTGAATTGGTGGTCCCACGGGCATTAGAAAGTGGAAGAGGCAGAGATGAAGTTTGCCGAGGTTTGTGTAAAGCACTGTTTCAAGATCACCACGAAGAATCCATTTCAAGGTGTAATTTGTTAAAATCATCTTTCATGAAGGTTGAAGATTTGTGTGCTAATTGGAAAACAGAACTTTTGATTAAAACATGATAACATGTGATTTTGTGATAGTACGGTTTGAATTCTGACAGACGTGACTTTTATGATTATTCAGCTAGAAAATACCGACTTCTAAGCTATCTGTACAACCCTTAAAATTCTGAAATGCTTTTTTTTTCACGAGGCTATGATATGATCTGAATTGAATTCATTGTTATGATAGGACTTTGTGATAAGTTAAGTACAAGCTCATTGTTGAACTAAACAAATTTAATAAGGTTGTAGCCTTGCAATAATATCATACTATTGCCAACATTTTCTGAATCATTAGGTATGGCGGATTCATCCGAAGGTCATGGATCGAGCCAGTCACCACTTGTGATCCATCACAAAGTGGTCTAACCATCTGGTTAACCCCTGCTCTCGAGATACTTAGTCGGACTTAAGCAGATTCAAGGGAAAATGCATATCTAGTTCCAACACGTATTACCAGGGGAATTTCTGTTACTTTATTCGGTCAAACCAGAGTTTAGTTTTTGGTTTTTTATCATAATGAAGAAAGTGCCCTTTAGAATTTGAAATCTCTGTGATGTTGACTGGAAGCACCTGCAGTTTCGATCGGGATATCGATGGAAGAACCGTGCAGTGGAAATAGACCGTACACGTCGCAGTATGAATAATTCATTGTTAAGTATACTGTTACTTTGAGCAAGCATCTTAATCAGGCAAAAAACGTGGCATGTAAAATCGAGGAATTCTCATTTCTCAACCCTGCAAATCCTGTTGGCAAGTGTGCCACGGGGAGATCTTTATAATCTCTTAGACTTTCGCCAAGAAAGGAACATCCATGTTATTGTGATGACATTATTTCGCTGGTCATTCATGGAGCCGATGAGTTGTAAGAATGGCTGAAATCATCCCAATGCAGAAGATTCCGATTAATCACAGGGTGTCATCTGGTCTATAGCCTATCGAAAGATCTCCTCTCTTAACGGTTTCGGGTCGGGGCCAATTTATTCACGCAATGAGGATATCTTCGCCAGCCTGCAAGAAACTTCAACACGGTTTTGCTCCATTTCCACTCCTACACAGCACGTTTCTAATTTCTAGCTTCTGATAAAGATTTTGTCACAGGCGGATTACTTAGAAATGAGCAGAAAGAGAACAAGGGAATGCAGAACTTTCGTAGAGGTTGAGCCAACTCGGAATCAAATGTGCAAGAGTGGTCTGGTTTATTCCGCTGGGTCGATCTGACTCGGGGGGGGGGAAACTGATTCGGTATTATGGTAAAAGGGGGAGGCTTGAATTGGGATACGTTTACTAATGTGGCTAAAATCAAATGTCACTCCTGGCTCGCTTGCCATTGCATTGAACCTGGTTGGTTCAGGTTTCTGTTTCAACCCTAACCTTAAACCAAGAAGATGTTCCTTTTTGTTATCGAACGAATCAAGAAAAAGGTGTGTAGAGACATGCAATCTCCATGATGTTCTCAGTGTTTCAGATGAAAGTATACTTCTCTATCTAATTCACATTTGGTGACATTCAAATAGATGTTAATTTAAATCTTCAATGTTTCAGAGACCGATATGCTACAAGTGCTAAGAAGGATAAAGAATGCTAAACATTTAGACTTCCTCACTGCCTCTAGCACCCCGTTCTTAGTTTGACCGAGTAGTCTCCTCTGATGCAATCTCCTCGGGAAGGAAGCATCCAAAAACTCTGTTCTTTAGCATTTCCTGTCATAGTGGGCATCACGCAAAAGTTAAGAGATTTTAATTCATCTTTTGACTTTTCAGCTAAAGTGTATTCAATAGTTTCAAGAAGAATAAGTTTTAAGCATGTTAGTTGGAGTTGCTTTGCCGCTTACTGAAACTAAATCATGAGCTGTATCATACCATTGTCGATTACTTTTTCTCAGCTGTATGGCTTGTCTTCTGCCTCAACCTGTCTGCTCATCATCATTAGCTCTGCAACGTGATGTGACTTCCTTAAGTAAATCTGGTCTGACATTCAGTTAAAGACATGAACGATCCCATTTCCTGGGTCGGATAGCTGCTTGGCCTTCCCGAATATTTTGTGCTTCAATATTGCTTTTGATGATAATATGAGAAACTTTTTCTGGACAGAAGGTGTCGAGGCAAATGATTCATCTGTCGTACAACGAACGGCTATCGACATCGATCAAACATGTCATTCAATTCATAGCCATTGTCATTATCATCCTCACTGATGGCCTTGAAGAGGGTTGTGAGACAAGATATTAAACTGGCGTTTGATGGATTAGGGCCCTGTGAGAATTTAATGACGAAGAGTCCTCGTTTATTTAGGGAGGCCTGCTTTGTTTCCCAGT
This sequence comes from Begonia masoniana, assembly GCA_022432975.1. Classification (NCBI taxonomy): domain Eukaryota; kingdom Viridiplantae; phylum Streptophyta; class Magnoliopsida; order Cucurbitales; family Begoniaceae; genus Begonia; species Begonia masoniana. Next base: position 21,488 of record JAJTVD010000867.1, on the reverse strand, counting down.
AGAATATTGTATATAAAGTGTGTCCTTCATCTGCCGTCCTTTTGGTAGAACTCATGACCTGGTTGAGTTTTTCTCTTCTGCACCATTTTAAAAGAAGTACTCTCTCGCTCTTCTCTCTCGCCTCTCCTACATTTTTTTGTGCTGTTTTAGAATATTGACTTCTCATTGATATATACTACCCTAAGTTGTTTTGAAGTGGATTGGACCATCTAATCCCCTACTCACTACCAAAAATTTGTGCGTTAAGGGATTAGACTCACCTACTCTCTCTCTCTCTCCTCTAAAATTTCTAGCTTGATGGATTTTTGGATTCTTGAATGTGATTTTTTTAAGTTAACCTATTTGTAGCAATTTGTATTTTGCAAACTATATTCATTCTTGGAGTCATTTGTAAACTTAGTTTGGGAGTTTGTTAATATTATATTTTTTCAAAATGGAAGTAATGTCATACCCTAATAAACCTTAACATACCACTTACTAACTAAACACAAAACAAGTTGGTTTAGCTTATTTGATTTAAAATCTCCTCAGTTAAGAACAGCGCAGCATTTCAGTTTCCAATTTTAACACTCAATGGTAAGAAATAATAATTATGAGTTCATAATCCCAACAACCCATTTCTCTAGAATCAATCTTGAGACTTTTTAACCACATTTATTACGCAAATTTCAACCCGTTAATCATAATTGGAAAAAGTTTGTATTTTGAGTGTTTGGTAGAAGAAGTCACATTCCAAATGGTGACAATAAATTATAATGGTAAAGGCATGGTGGCTCCCATGTGTCGTGCAATGTCTGGAGCATTTGTGAAAAATTAATTGTAAATCCAGGTGGGTCCAAAGATTTGAGCCATGAGATCCATATTTTTGTACTTGGTATTGGTGCCGGCCGATACAAGTTGAGTAAATTATTTGTACGACAATCTCTAAATCGTTTTTTCCTGTTTCATATTCTTGAGAATGTAAATCTAGGAAATCGATATATGACAATAATCGAATAAACTCGATGTAAATTTAGATTCGATAAACTGAATTCTCTTGATTGAGAACAATGATCGTATTAAAAGCATTCTCACCAGACTTGTCTTATTCTTGCATATATTTAAATTTGAGTTACAAAACTGTGTTTTATTTGATTCGGTCCATGTTTTTTTCTTAAAAGAATTAATTTCACAGTTAAATTTGGTATCTCGTTCACATTTTTTCTTTTCAGTCTCGTGCTCTATTTTTCCTGAAATATACTTGAATTTTACCAAATCGTCTTTAATTGGATTTTTGAATACTTCATTTAATTATCCTTACAATATTTCAGTCCACATAGGTGTATGCAAGACTTGCATCTTTTTCTTACTCTTTCTTCATGCTGAGAATGTTGTGATACAAACCACATCATAGCGCGAGAATTAAATTAATAGAATAATTAGATAGTGAAAAATAATTAAGACACAAGAATTTATGTGATTATGACCAAATTGTTCTATGTTCCGACACAACCTCTAATAGGAGTTTTATATTCAGAATCCAAAAACTAAGTAGTTCGTAATACTACATCATCGCTCGTAGTATCATCACCCATCTTATAGAAAGTAACGTTTCTTTCTTTTCGTCGAGAAATCTCTTTCTCCATTTTCATCTCTTGCTTTTTTCTTTCCGATTCTTTCAAGTCACTTCGATCTCTTCTCTCCTCTTTTTTTCTTATCCTCTATCAACCCTCGAACTATATTAGAAATAGAATACTTAAATTTGAAACAAGATAAAATAATCTCAAATCTAATTGCTCAATTTTTTAATTCAACAAACGCATTGACTCAATTGAACCAAAATGTACCAAAATAACAATCTTTCTCCTTAGTTCTCGGTTTTTGTGTGAAGAATCCTCACACTGCTATCCCAAGCCTGTGCATCCTCCATTACATACAGTCTTTCCCTCAACACCCACCAAGTTCCAACCAAATCTTAAACTTGACACTTATATAACTTTCCCTCAGAACAGCTGTCCAGATTCTCCTCGGTAATCAATTTTCTTTAATTTTCACTTCACCATGATCAATAACCTGCTCGAATAAAATGCAACTTCACATCAAAATGTGCTTTGATTGTTCATTAAAGCCAGTTTTTTTCACAGATATATGGCACTCGACTATCACAAAAATTGTTGAAACACAAGAACACCTAAGCTCTCCGAAGCTACATTTAACCAGAGAGCTTTCCTTAACACCTTTCTGTCGCGACAACCCGTCTTCCATTGTGTATGCAACAAAACTCCCTATCATGGTAATTGAGCATTCCACCAGCAATAGCTCCTTCATATCCGTAAATACATATCCAGAAGTAAAACGTGATGATCCAGACACCAGCAAATCGAATCACAACATACCCATTACAGATTATGTCGCTGATGCTGAAACTAGAGTTGATTGTTTCTTCATACTCAATTTCATATCACGGAAGCCGATCTGTAGCCTCATCCCCACGTCAAAGCATTTAGTGAAAGTTCCCAGGATCAACATAAACTTGTTGACCACAATTTAACACAGAAGATCCCAGCAGTATAGATCACCTCATACAACGATACACCTGACATATTTGTATAATGAATTTTTGTCATAAACTGTTTTTCTTTATTCACTTCTTCAGAGCTTGCAACTTGACAATTGAATGAAGCAACGCAATGCTGTTGACAACTTCACCATTTTGCAGACATCAAATCGGCCGAGAACACTTGTCAAGAATTCTCTTTGAGAAAGTTTCAGAAATACCTTTTTCCCTCTTTCCCTCAAAATCTGAATTCTAGAATTTTTCTTTGCCCGCACCCGATTCTCACATATCAAACTGTTTTTTTGAGTTCCCCTTGAAATTCTGAATCCTTAGTTTATCTCGTTGCTACAATCAGAGATGTCATGCCGCATCTAGCATAATACTCTGCTGTGCCTTCTTGATATTGATGACTTTCACATAAACACAGCCCTCATACTTATTTTTTGTACAAACTCGATGCACGTATAAAGCATCTTAACTTTTTTTTTTCCACTACCCTTGGGTGACTCTTAAAGCCATAGAGCGATTTTTTTTAAGACCAACCTAGATTTCGAATTTTCCAATTCTCTAAACCTCTCTATTGTTTTCATGAAATGATTTCCTTTCCTCTCACAAATCAACCGTTGTAAGAAACCATCTTCAACATTCATCTTCTCTAATTTCCAATTATGTGATCCATAAATCGATAAAATCAACTTTAGCGGAAGTCTGTTTCCAACCAGAGAGCAATTTTGTGTTGAAACCTATTTCTTTTCTCTTGTCGTGATAGCCTTGCCAACTAATCTTGTCTAAACCTTTGGTTTAACCCTGGCTGTTAATATCTTCCTTTTGCTTGAATACCATTTAAATTTTAAAGCCAACTATTTTTGTTTTTATGTTTTTCCAACAAACTCATGTCTATTCTTCTACGACAAGTCATTTCTTCATTTCATAGCCCCATTAATCCAGGTACCTTTATCCTTAACCGCTAATTAGCCTCCCGTAAAGTCACAGGTTGTTCATTCTCAATATTAGCCAAAATCGAGAAGCCATAGGCAAGACATTCGCATATCCAAGACGTTGACAGTGTTCGTTTCACCACTGTCGTTTATTCTTCTTCGCGTGAGTTGATTAATTGCAGTAACTTGTTAACGCCGCTCCTTTCCCCAGCAAGATACTTGTCCGCTTTGGGATGGGCCCGCTCCAATTATCCTCCCCTCACGGCTTTGTTTGTGCAAGAACTGTTCGCTGTGCGAAGTCACCCAACCGGAATGCTTGCTCCGCCGAAGCACTTTTAACTTCGGATTTCTTAATGGATCCGTTGCCATTGTGCTCCAAAACCGTCGTGTTATGTTGGGAAGGTCTCTTTACATATTGTTGTCATTTTGCCACATACTTTCCCAAGCGATGTGGGATTGTTGACAACCCCTTTTTACGACCTGGCACCTTCCGGTTCCTCCGCGCGGACGTACTCGCCATTCGGTTCCGGTTCGTCGGCATCCCTCGTACCCATACTTTCCATTCGGGTCATCCAATCACCCCCTCTCAGGGCCCACTTCCCTCGTTGCCACATTCGTTTCTGGTTGGGTTCAAGCTCTGTACAGTTTGTACGACCCCGTTTCCAGCAGATATTGTCCGCTTTTTGGAATTGGGCCGCAGCCCATATCCCTCCCTCACGCTTTGTTCGGCAAGAACTTCCCGGAAGTCACCCAAACCTGGAATTGCTCTCGGCCGAGCACTTTTAACTTCGGAGTTCTTATGGGATCCGTTGCCAATTGTGCTCCAAAACGCGTCTTGCGATGTTGGGAAGGTCTCTTTACATATGTTTCTATTCCACATACTTTTCCCAAGCGTGTGGGATTGTGACAACCCCCTTTTCGACCTTCACTCTGGTTCTCCCTCGCTGACTTTGAACCGCCATCCCGGGTTCCGGTTCGTGGTGCCAGCCATCGTAACCATACGTTCACCAATTCGTGTCATCACATAACGTCCTCCTTTTTCACTGAACGCTTCTGACCCGAATTAACCTGGTTAATATGCTAATGTTCATATGAGAAATCTTGTCGTAGCTACTTTCATCTACTCCTCTTGAAAGACAATTTTTTGAGCTTTCATCGGATGATTTCCAGTCTCCACAACCGTGTAATTTGAAATGACAGTTCCTTTAACTGAACAACACATCACACTTAGAATTAATTTTCTTCTGTTCACTAGGTTCAATATACCGAATTATACTCCCTTTCACACCGTTTGGATACTCAGAAAAAACTTCTTTTCCCAAGGCTTTAGGTTTCTCTCTCTTATTTTATGTGTGCAAAGCCGCACAACCAAACATATTCATCCCCTCTTATTTTGCTAGTTGCCTAATTCATATATGTTCGTTACTCTCAATGTTGTGAAAGACATAAATTAATAAGATATCTCGACAACTTCTTCCAAATGCTTGGTAAAACACGATGTAAGGTAGCAATGCATCTTCACCCTCTTTTAAGATCGTTCCGTTCATGCTCTCCTCTCGCTCAGCTGTCGGCCAGCCATATTGTGTGGAGTATTCTACTGTCCGTGCGTCTCACGTGCCCTCCCTGTTATAGTATAGTATCAAATCTGAAGAGCAATACTCCAATCACTTAATCGCTTCTCAACTTCCGTCATGGTCCCGTTTGTATGATTTCCACATTTTTTTTTTTTCCAGGTTTTAAGGAATCATAGTTGATCCTTTGTCCTTCAAACAATATACACCAGAGTCTCCATAAATAATCATCGATTAGGGACATAAATATTGAGCTCCTCCCATTGACGGTACTCTAGTTGGCCCTCAAATATCAAGTGCAATGCACGAAGCCCGTGCATCCACCTGACTTGTCCCCGCAGCATGAACTTCAACCCTGCTGCATTTCTGCGCGCACCACAATTCTTGAAAACTTCAACTGCAATGCCACAACATCACCCACAACTTTTTATTTCGATAATTCATGGCTGCCGCGGTCGGTCACTGACTGTCTGAGCCGAAGATGTCAATCCAATTTTTTTTCTCTTCAAATTACAACAATATTTATAGTTCTGCAATAACATCTTAACCGATTCAGATAATATAAGTCGGTTTGTTCTTGACTCTTTCCTTTTCATCACCACCTCGATCTTTTAATGATTTGCATGCATCATTTCCAATTTTCACTATGCACCAGATCATCTAAACATTCAATCGTAAATTTTACATTCAAGTTGAGGAACACTTCGTGTTTTGAGTTTTTCGAATGCATCCACGACACATAATCTGGCACGAACCAGTGCCTTGTATGTGCACATTTGCTGTTATCGCGTAGCCCCTCGCCACCTTTGTAGGATAAAAATTTTGAAGTCTCCACCTCGGAGTCCGGAAAAGAACACCTCTGAACACGAATTCATTGATCACCGAATCCTTCGCTGAAGCAACTAGACTATCAAAGACGCAGCCATCTAAGACTATAACCGAGCATCACCAGTCCTCAGTATTCTTCTCGACCATACCTTTGTTTGTGTCATAGCATCCTTCTTTGAAGTGTCCCTTGTTGCAAAAGCAGACTTTTGCCTAGCTTTGGATTTTGATCATGCGTTATTCTTTGATTTCTTTTGGGGGGGGGATCACGATTTTGGAGATTTTCTTAACTAATACCCCTCACAATCCCAAGGCTCCTTATGGTCCAGTTTTCTGTCTAGAGTTTCTTGAATTGAGTGGCAACCTTTACTCTCCATTTAGTGTAAACCCTCAAATTTCAATTTTTTTAAAAAATTTGGGTAATTTTCCGTATTTAGAGTGTAAATTTTAGATTAATTTTGCTAATTTTCCGGTAGATATTGAAAGTTTGAAATCAGAATCTAAAACTGTTTTATCTAAACTAATAAAAGATTAAATAAATAAATTAAAAATAATCAATCCATTAATTAATACATAAAAGCGAATTAAACGATAAGGTTTCAATAGCACATTTATCTCTTTCACTTTACCGACCACGAACAACCCAGAAGAGAGAGAAGGAGAGAAAGAGGCCGCGAGGGGAGAAAAGAGCTCCGATCACCGCCTGCTCTGTTGTCGTCGATTTCTTGTGGTGTCAAACGATTTCGGTGGGGTCTCGTAAGCGGGGGAATGAAACGGGTTGGGGTTGGTGCTCGACCGGTGGAGGTTTCGAATTAAGACCCCCTAACTCTAATTCCTCCCGATTTTTGCCCGAGAAGGTTTCGGGATTTTGGTTTTCGTCTATTTGGTGTTGTTTTAGGGTCGATTTTTTTGTGTTTTTGGCTGGGAACGACTCGAAGAATTGGTTAGAAAGTGTTGGACAGTTTCGTCGAACAAACAGTTAGAAAACCATTTTTTCTGGGCAATTTTCCGAGGTTCTCGCACTGCGTGTCGCCGTCGGTGGTTAACGGATTTGCACAGTTCCGTCGCCCTGCCTGAGTTTCACTCGGCGATGGCTGTAGTCACCTCGGGCAATGGGCCGAGTTGACTCATGCCCACAGGCCGTGCGTTGGCCAGGCTGGGTTCAACAGCCAACCGACCCGGTTAGGCCTGGCACAGTGTCCAGACCCGATGCCTTCTGTGTTCAGGTCCCTGACCTAGGCACTCCGGGCCGGGTCTGACCCGTCCCGTCATTCTGGGCACCCAGCCGGCGTTTTAGCACCCTAACACGAGCCTGACCCAATATTGGTCCTATCTCCGTTTGACCGTATCGCGACCCGTTGTCCTGACCCTACCCGATCTGAATACCTATGGTCCGACCGCCCGACTCGTTCCGACCCCATGTCGAACCGTGTCCCCCTCTACTCGGTCCGACCCAATTTGTCCGACCCGTTTCGACCAGGTTATCTCCGACCCTGTTGGGTCTGGTATCCCGTCCGTCTTCGACGCCAGTTGACCGTCGACTTGAGCTCGCGTACCCAACTCGTTGATTGCCGGTTGCTATTTATTGACCGGTCTTATCACCGTTGACCAGTTGACGTTGACCCACGTTGGACCATTGACAAAAAAAAAAAAGCGCGTTGACCGTTGACCGCGTTGACCGTTGTGTTAGAGCGCTGTTGACTTTGACCTTGTACTTACGTAGTGGGCCGTTGACTTTTTTGTCAAGTCAATCTACCGACCCACTTTGCTGGTTTTGCCGCGTGTTCCTCCCCGGTTCGCGAATTTTTATCTTTCTTCCCGACCCCCAATTTGATTTTTACGGGTGTCCTCCTATTGTGTTTTTGACTCTCAATGTAGAGGTTTGCTTGAGTTCAAAACTATTTTCGGAGGCGCCGATCTTTACTGAGGATAGGAGGACTCCCGCCTGCAAAGGTACTGGTTTCGTAATTACATATCTTTTCCTGCGTTATTCTATTCTTGCTCACGGATATTATTTTGGGTGGGATACCACTTCGGCATTTTCAACCGGCGGTTATTTTGCAGATTGTGGCACGTATACTTTTTCACATGATTATACTCCTATTGGTTCATATGTCATTTTTTACGTGCTTATACGCCGACGGCTGTATTCGAATTTTGTCGATTAGATTTATTTTTTGCATGCAGACAGTTCCACACGTGCATTTTATGTTGCCATCTGCAGTGGGTTTGTGATGTTGCCATTTGGAGTTTTTGATACTGAAGTTAACCGTCTGGCACTCTTATTTGGCCCTTATGCTAGGAGTACAGGGGGTTTGCCCAGTTGTTGTGGTACTCCCCACGCTTTTTGATAGGGTAACGCCCCCTGAAAAGGCGAATGTAAGAGTATACGCCCCCTGAGAATAGGCGGAATGTAGTTACGCCCCCTGAGCATAGGCGGAAATGGGCTAGGAGTATGCTCGCTATCCTCATTACCCCGACCTGGCCATTGGTCTGTTCGTGTGCTACCCCCGGTATATAATTCCACTGCGTGTCCCTTGGCACAGGGTTGAGGAGTGGTTCGTCTCTCCTCTTGGTGTGCCCCTAGTGTGATTCCCGGGTGGCACAGGGCTGAGTGGTTTTCGTCCCTCTGGTGGTTTTGACTTTTCTCTTCTCATCTATGAGGCCTCTGTTGTGTTTTAAGGTCCACCCCCTGCGAATAGGTGAAAGTTTCACCCCCTGCTATAGTTGGAGGGTACCCCCCTGCGAATAGGTGAGGGTACAAACGCCCCTGCTAATAGTGAAGGGTTCACGCGCCCCTGCTAATAGGTGCAGGTTCCCCCCTGCTAATAGGTAAGGGTACACCCCCGCTAATAGGTGAAGGTACAACTCCCCTGCTAATAGGTTAAGGTACACCCCCTGCAAAGGAAGGGTACACCCCCGGCTATAGGTGAAGAAGGGTACACCCCCTGCGAATGGTGAGGGTTCACCCCCCGCGTAATAGGTGAGAGGGTGCACCCCTGCTAATAGGTAGAAATTGCGTCACGCCCCACAAAGGACGGTGATTTGTTATTAAATCCCATCCTGGCTTGGTAAGCCCATGTGTGATTTTCAACGATGGCCCACTGAGTGGTTATTAAAATCCCTCCTGGCTTGGTAAGCCCTTGTGAGTTTTCACGAGTGCCCACGGTGAGTGTTATTGAATCCCTCCTGGCTTGGTAACCCATTGTGGATGTTTTTCACGATGGCCCAGCGTGAGTGGTTATTGAATCCCTCCTGGCTTGGTAACCCATTGTGATGTTTCAACGATGGCCCACGGTGAGTGGTTTTGATCCTCCTCTGGCTTGTAACCCCCATTGGTGATGTTTCACTTGGCTCACGGTGAGTGGTTATTTTAGGATCCCTCCTGCTTGTAAATCCAATTGCGATCCCGCTCTCCAGGGTGAGTGGTTATGAGTCTCTCCTAGTTGGTACCTATTGTCTTCGCTCTTGTGTGATCCGTGTCTATGCGAGTACGCCCTTCGAGGGGTATTGCTCCTTAGTCTTCAGCGGACTTTCTTTGAGACTGTGGCTATAGCCTCATTTTTTTTAAATAGTAATATTATAATAATCTTATACTGATTTGTCACTCACCCGAGCGACTTTCCCATTCCCAGTTAATGTGAAGAAGGCTAGAAGTGAGTTTTGTTTCGTTTGGGAATTTTCCCTTAGGTTTTAACTTCTTCGTTTTGCGACAGTTTTATATATGTAAGTATCCTTTGAATTGTTACCTTACTTTGGCACATGTTATTACTTTCATTTATCTTGTATTTCTTGCTATGTTTACTCTCTATTATGTTTGTTGCTCGAGGAGGTCCTGGATCATTGTTATTTCCGCACTCATCTTATGTTAGACGGTGGGCCCCCCTGAGGTGATGTCTAACCCCGGGCGTTTCTGGTAGGGGCAAGGATGGAGGATTGGCCCCTTCTCGGGTCGTGACAGAAATTTTTGGTATCATAGCATAAGGTTCCATGGTCCTCTTAGTTACACATTTTTTTGAGATTCCAGTTGAACCAGTAGTAGAGTACATAGCGTGAAGGATTATGCAAATGCTAATGTATTGCAATCTCCATGTTTTGGGCGGATGTTTGGAGTTACCATCGGGAATGGAGACTCCTATCCTTTTAATACTCTGTGCTGTGCGACATAAGCTGATATGTATCTGGGTCTGAGATTGCAAAGAAGACCCCTACCTTTCGATATGTGTAGTTGAGGCGAATTTCGGGACGAAATTCATAAAAAAGGGGAAAAGATGTAAAACCCGTCAAATTTTTCAATTTTTGTAAAAAAATTTGGGGTAAATTTTTCGCGTAATTTAGAGTGTAAATTTTGCGATTAATTTTGCTAATTTCTGTAATATGAAATTTGAATCGAATCTTAAAACGGTTTTATTAAAACAAATAAAAGATTTAAATAATTAAATATAAAATAAATCAATTAAATTAATTAATACTAAAAGAGAACTTAAAAGATAAGGTTTCAATAAAACCTTATCTGCTTCACTTACAACCACGAACACACCAGAGAGAGAGGAGATGATAAAGAGACGCGAGGGAGGCCAGAAGAGCCGAGGTCCGATCCGCCTTCGTTCGTCGGTCTTGGTGTCAAAACCGTTCGTCTCGAAGCGTAGATCAACGTTGGCAAAGAGAGTTTTCGAAGGTAAGCTCTCCATCTCCCTATTTTTGCCAGAAGGTTCGGGATTTTGGGGTTCGTCGATTGTTGTTTTTAGTCGATTTTTGGTGTTGTTTTTGGTGGGAATCCGCCTCGAAAATTGGTTAGCACGTGTTTGTAAGACGCGGATGGTTCGCGTCGAAAAACAGGTTTAGAAAACTCATTTTTTTCGGCATTTTTGTTGGGTTCGCCTGGCGTGTCCGCCGTCGGTGGTCGGATTTCGCCGGCGCCGGCTGGTCCAACTCGTCGTGGCTGAAGTCAACTCGTCAATGGGCCGAGTTGACTCATGCACACAGCCGAGTTGGGCCATCTGGGTTCAGCCAAGCCCGACCCGGTTAGGTCCTGGCAGGCCCAGACCTGGCTCTTCTGGTCATGTCCGACCCGAGGCCACTCCGGGCCGGGTCTGACCCGGGCCCTCAGTCTGGGTCAAACCCAGCCCTTTTTAAGACACCGACCGATCCGACCCAATTTGGTCCCGACCCGTTGACCGTCCACCCGTTTTCCCCTGACCCCGACCCTATTCGAACCGGTCCTCCGACCCAGACTCGGTCCGACCGATTTCGAACCAGGTCCGACCCGCACTCTCGTCCGACCAATTTGTCCGACACCGTTTGACCGGTCCGACCGCGTGGGCCTGTTCCGAATCCGGTCCGACCAGTTTGACCGGTTTAACGGCAATCGTGTGACCGTTGACCGTTGACCGTTGACCATTTGACCGTTGCCCGCGTTGAGCCCGTTGCCGCGTTGACCGTTGACCGCGTTACTTTGACCGTTGACTTTTTGACCGTTGACTTTTTGAATCAAAAGTCAACCCTACCCATTTTGGCCCGTTTTTCGCCCACGTTTCTCAATTTTATATCGTTTCCGCCCATGGATTTTAACGGGTTCCTTCTTGTGTGTGACTCTCAGATGTAGCGGGTTTTTGCTGATTCAAAACAAGTTCTGAGGCGCCACAGTTTACTTGAGGATAGAGGACTCTTCCTCAAAGGTATGGGTTATTATCCTTTTTCCTCGCTTATATCTATTCTTGCATTCACGTATATTATTTTGGTGGGATACCACTTGGCTGTGCACCGCGTGATTATTTGCATATTGTGGCACGTATACTTTCACTGATTAGTATCTGCCTATTGATTATATTTCATGTTTTCCTTGCCTTACCGACGTGCTGTATTCCGGAATTTGTCATGAGATTTATTATTTTGGCAATGCAGAGACGTTTCCACACGGCATTTGAGATTGTTCATGGTGCATTGGTTTTGTGATGTGCCATTTGAGTTTGATACTGAGGTAACCGTCTGGCACTCTCTTAGCTGGGCCCTTATGCTAGGAGTATCAGGGGGTTTTTGCCCAGTTTTTGTGGTACTCCCCCTCACGCTTGTGTTGTGATAGGGTATGCCCCCTGAGTTAAATAGCGGTAATGTAGGGTAACCCCCCTGAGAAATGGCGAATGGGCTATGCGTATGCTCCCCAGTTACCCGACCTGGCCATGTCTGTTCGTTGCTACCCCGGTATGATAAGTCCACTGCGTTGGTTCCTTGGGCACAGGGTTGCGTGGTTTCGTCTCTCCTGGTGTGCCCTAGTGTTAGTTCCCCTGTGCCCCGGGCTGATTGGTTTCTCCCTCCGGTGGTTGACTTTTCTCTTCCCTCACTATGAGGCCCTGTTAATTGTTGAGGGTCAACCCCCTGCGAATATGGAAAGTTCCCCCCTGCTAATAGTTGAAGGGTACACCCCCTGCGAATGGTGAAGGGTACACCCCTGCTAATAGGTGAAGGGTTCACACCCCTGCTATGTGAAGGTCACCCCGCTGCTAATAGGTGAAGGGTACACCCCTGCTAATAGGTGAAGGTTACACCCCCTGCAATATGTGAAGGTACACCCCGCTGCGAATTAGGGTGCATGGTACACCCCATGCTAATAGGTGAAGGTACACCCCTGCTATAGGTGAAGGGTACACACCCCTCATAGGTGAAGGGTTCACTACCCCTGCTATAGGTGAGGGTGCACTCCCTTCTAAAGTAGAATGTCAGTAACCCCCCAAAGGACGTGAGTGGTATTAAATCCCGCCTGCTTGGTAAGCCCAGTGTGATGTTTTCACGATGGCCCCGGTGAGTGGTTATTAATCCTCCTGGCTTGCCATTTGATTTTTCACGTGGCCCACGGTGATGGTTATTGAATCCCTCCCTGGGCTTGGTAAGCCCATGTGATGTTTTTCACGATGGACCACGGTGGAGTGGTTATTGAATCCCTTCCTGGCTGGTAAACCCCATTGTGATTTTTTCACGGATGGCCCATGGTGAGTGTTTTTGGATCCCTCCTGTTGGTAAGTCCATTGTGCGGTCCCGCGATCGTCAGGGTGAGTGGTTTAATGAGATCTCTCCTAGTTGGTACCTATTGTCCTTCCTCTTGTGGATCCTGTCTAGTGCTAGGTACGCCCTCTAGGGTATTGCTCTGTAGTCCAGCGGACTTCTTTGACCTGGTCTAGAGCCTCATTTTTTTTAAATAGTAATGTTATAATACTTACTGGAGTTTTGTCACTCACCCTATCGACTTTTTCTTCCCATTTCAGGTAAGGAAGGAAGGCTAGGAAGTGATGTTTGTTCGTTTTTGGAATTTTCCCTTAGGTTTTCCCTTGTCTTTGGCCAGTTTTATAGTTATGTAAGTATTCCTTTGAGATGTACCTGTACTTTTGGGCAGTAGTTACTTTCATTTATCTTGTATTCTGCTATGGTTTTGTACTCTCTTATGTTTGTTGCTTCTAGGAGGTCCTGGATTCTTGTTAAATTCCCGCTCGCCTTAGGTTGACGTGACCTCCCTGAGGTTGATCGTCTAAACCTGGCGTTTCTGTTAGGCCCCTTCTCAGATCGGGACAATTAGAGTCGCTTCCCATAGAGCTAGTGTCGATGAAATGTTCATACTCTTGGTAGAGAAACTTACATGATTAATATTGCGTCATCCTGCTCTAGCTCTGGACACCAAGCGATTTAAGGATCCATAATTTTTTTGTGAATTATCAACATTTTCCAATCTCCTTGGATGCCTCCATTTGATTGGTGTCGAGCTTCGTTTTTAAATATCGATTGTTTGCCAACACACTTTTCTGTATAAGCTTCAAGCTTAGACCATACTACAACCCCCAAACCTATTCGGCAACCTCTTTTAGTACCTCTTCCCCCAACTCAACAAAATAGCGCTATGGCGCTTTGGACTCCATCTCAAAAGTTATATCCCTGTTAGACAAATTGAAGATTCCCAAACCCTGATTTCATAGCAATCAGATAATTCTTATGAACGAAAACTTTCATCTTGACGTGCCATCGAAGCTGAAATCATGCCGACCGGAACGTATCAGCTTCTATTTCCCGCCATAGAATACTAAAAAAACAATCCCGCTCCCCGCACCAATTGTGTAAAAAAAACAAACACAAAATCATCAGAAAATCAGAAGATTTCAGAAGAAATCAGACGCAGTAGTTACGTGGTTTATAACAATTGTTCAAACGTTTATGGTAGAAAGTCTAGCACAATTTTTTCAAGACTCACGAACTAAGAGTTTTCCGTAAATCCTACAACATCGTACGCAGCTCACCATGATTGTAAAAAATCATGTTTGTTTTCTCAAGCTATCTCTGCTCTCTGGTTGTTACTCTTATTTTCTCTATACTCGCTTTCGCCTTATTTATTTGCCTCTTCCTCTCTCAAATCACTAATCCCTCATTATAACAAAAATAGATATAACCCTAAAAGATTAGGAAATCTTGCATTAAATAGAATAGGAAATCCTGATTAGAATAAACCCACTACTAACCGCGAACCAATAATTAATAATTCATTTGTGACTTATTTTTAGCTTTATAATCTATAATTAGTAATAGTACTCCATAAAGTCACAATATATTTCAAGTTTATATAATAACAGTTACACTGTCAATTAGTTGTTTACATCGCAATTTGTCTCACAGCACATTTGAGCGACGTCCATGAAGACCAACACAAATATTCAGTCTCTTCATAACTATTAAGGGAGTTGTAGCATATAACTGAGTTTCAAATATCAAAAATATTACGTGTGTTGTACATAAACTTTCATGTACACAATCACGAGCATTATAAGTTTGTTGCAGTTTTGTAATCCTTAAAACACTTTTTTCCATTTAAGTTAGATAAAAGTTCATGAATTACTACCGATGTGATAGTTAATAGACAAAAACTCTTATTGCGTAACAATGACCGTTGTTGAGGAATGTAGATGTACAATTTTTTCATATTGTTGAAACAATAACTTGTTCTGTGTATAATGTGATGATACATATGTAGAAATTGCATGATAAACAAAATAAAAAAATCTAGTGAGACTTGGATTTACTTTAAACAAAAACCAGTTCGAATGAAAACCACGGGCATATAACATATTACTGTGAATATCGAAATATAATTATGAATTTTGCACTTTAAACTTACATGAATTTATAAGAACACAATCTTAAATACTAATGTTGACTTGGATACACGTGAAAAAAAACTCTTTCAAAGAAAAATCAGAGGCAAAATATATATCACTATAATCTCTAATACATCGTGAGTTTTTGCGACTAAACTACATATTAATGAAGAAAATAAACTTTAAATGAGATCTCAATGGTTAGGTGTGATGACCCTACTTGCCACGTATGTTGGTGAACCACCCATCCCCGCGGATCCTCAGAAGGCCTGATGGCCCGTGGGCCAGAGGTGGGTTACAACTCCTCGATTCCCAGAGGGTTTGCCGGAGGGTTCGGTCGTGGAAATGGGGGTCGTCACCATCCCACATCGCTTGGGGAAGTATGTGGAAGCATGAAACAAATGTAAAGAAACCCTCTCAGATAGCAAGACTCGTGTATGGAGCACATTGACCAACGGATCCCCCGTAGAACACCGCAGTTAAACCAATGCTTTCGGCGAAGCAATTTCAGGTTGGGTGACTTCCGAGAATTCTTCCGCCAAACAAGCCTTAGGGGAGGATATTGGGCTATAACGGCCAATCCCCAAGCGGACAATATCTTTGCTGGGAATAGGGTTTGTTACAATGGTATCAAGCCTGTACCCAACGCAGAAATGTGGCCACGAGGCCGGTGGTCCCCCGAGGTGGGTGATGTGATGACCCGACTGACACGTGTGTGTGAACCACCCATCTCCGCGATCCTCAGAGGCTCGAGGGCCGGTTTGGGGCCGAGTTGGGTTAAAACTCTGCGTATCCCAGAGGTTGGCCGGAGGGTTTGGGTCTTGGAAAGGGGGGTCGCACATCTCACATCGCTTGTTAGAGTATGTGGAAATGAAACATATGTAAGAACCTCCTAAATAGCAAAGACGCGTTTGAGCACAATTGACACGAATGCCATAAGACTCCAAGTTAAACCACATGCTTCGGCTAGAGGCATTTCGGTTGGGTGACCTTCCGGCAGTTCTCGCCAAACACAGTAGTGAGGTGAGGATATTGGGGGCTGCGTGCCAATCCCCAAAGCGACATATCTTGCTGGTAAAGAAAGGGTTTTTTATTTAGGTCCTATCGGTCTGACCCAAAAGAATTCAGTACATCAAACGCTAACGAATCTTTACTTGACATGAATTCTAACTAAAGAGATCCCTCCATAAAAGTCACAATATTTCAAGTTTATCTAAAACAAGTTTAAAAAAATGTCATTAGTTTGTTTATCATCGTCACTTTGTCTCACCTCACATTTAGGCGACGTCCATGCACACAATTATTCGAGTCATCTTCCTCTACTATAAGGGAGTTTTTACATAGAACATGAATTTTATATAAAATTTACGTGTGTGTTTACCATACAACTTTCATGTAACCAATCACGACATTATTAAGTTTTTGCAAGTTTTTGTAATCCTTAAAACCTTTTTTTTCCATTTAAGTTAGGAATCAAAGTTTCATGAATTTAATGACTCGAGTTATATTTAATATACCAAAACCTCATTTTTGCGTAACATGATCGTTGTTGATTAAGTGTGAGATGTATCAAAGTTTCATAATTGTTGAACAATAACGTGTTCATTGTATAATAGTTAGGATACCTATGTTAGAAATTGAATGATACACAAAAATAAATAAAATACAAATGTAGACATTGGATTTACTTAAAAAAACCCATTTCGAATGAAAACCACGGGCCTATAACAATCTTACTTATGTGACTATCGAAATATCTTATGAATTTGCAACTTTAACTACATGAATTTAATAAAAACACAAAATCTAAATATAATACTAATGTTGGACATTGGATACACGTAAAAAACTCTTTCAAAGAAAATCATAGTCAAAATATAATATCATCTATGAATATCGAAATACAATCGATTTTTGGACTCACTTTCATAAATTAATAGAGAAAATCAAACTTTAAATGAGATCTAAAAGTAATGTGTGATGAACCCGACTTGCCACGTAGTTTGAAACCACCCTCCTCCGTCGGATCCACAGAGGCTCGAGCCCGTTGGGGCCAGAGGTTGGTTAAAACTCGGCGTCCCAGAGGTTGGGCCGAGGGTTCGGGTCCGGGGAAAGGTGGGTCGTCACAATCCAACATCGCTTTTGGAAGTAATGTGGAAACCTAAACCAATGTAAAGAAACCCTCTCAAGATAGCAAGACGCTTTTGAGCAAATTGACAACGGATCCCATAAGGAACACCGAAGTTAAAAATCTTCGGCGAGAGTCAATTTAGGTTGGGTGACCTTCCGATAAGTTCTGCAAAAAAACCAAAAGCCGTGAGGTTAGGATATTGGGCTACGGCCCAATCCCCAAAGCACAATTATCTTGCTGGGAAAGGGTTGTTACAAAATGGTATCAGAGCTTTACCAACCAGAAATGTGGCCCAACGAGGACGTGGGGCCCCCGAGGGGGGGGGATTGTGATGACCCGCTTGACACGGGGGTGTGTGGTGGCACCACTCCATCCCCGCGATCTCAGAGGCTCGAGGGCCCGGTTTTGGTGCCGATGGGTTAAACTCTGCGGATCCAGAGGGAATTGGCCCGGAGGTTTTGGTCGTGTAAGGGGGGTCGTCAGCAATCTCACATCGCTTGAGGTAAGATGTGAAATGAAACATATGTAAAGAGACCCTCCTATATCAAGACCTTTTTGGGAGCACCATTGCAACGAATTCCATAAGAAATCCCGAAGTTAAAAATGCTTTCGGCAGAGCATTTCAGCTGGGTGACCTCCCCGGCAAGTTCTCCGCCAAACAAAAGTAGTGAGGAGGACTATTGTCTGCGGTCACAATCCCAAGCGGACAATATCTTTTTCTGGGAAAGAGGGTTGTATAGTAGGTCTACGGTCTGCCCAAATAGGAAATTCGATCACATCAACTCTACATCTATCTTTATCTTGACATGATTATACGAAAGAGATCCATAGGCCTGGCTCGCAACCCGATCCAAGAACGAATTCAAACCGTAAATATCTCAAAACGAATTCTGTTGCAATGAATCGTTTTCAAATCTTCAAATCTTCTTATTCACACCCTTACAGAATAATCTGCAGCGTGCACCTACATGCCCGTCACAAGAATATTACAGATCACCAAGCTATAAAAGTCTTCAAGGGTAAACCACCATCTACTCGATAGACATCTTCCGTATCGCCAAAAGTATCATCCAAATCTGGTAAGTATATCTCGCATCTTTCCTACCATATAAAATTTGTTCTTCAAAACTCTTTATAAGTCTACTATCGTTAGTCTCCTCATACAATACTTCGAAGTAGATCTAAAGTGGAAGATTATACCTTCCAAAGATCTCATCGCCTCAAAAATCAATCAACTCAATCAATGGCCAGAATAATTGCATATATCATGACATTCGAATTAATATTAATTTCAACCAAAAACAAACCCATATTGGAAACAAACCATCAATGATCATCAGCAAGAGATAAAATGGAAGTGTAAATTAAAGAAGTCTTATCACTACTATTTCTTGATTTGTTTTTTTATTTTTTATATTTTAAAACCCATATCTTTTTTATTTTTTCCAAACCATTATATTCGACCTTGTTTCAACAGAAGTATTTGTAAAGAACTGGCAAAATGATAAATTTGAGTGTGAATAACGTCAAGAAATGTTATGTTTACAATTTTACATCTATATCTACAAACTACGATCTCACAGCACAACGATGTCTCAGAGGTGTCCAGTAGTTAAGCAGTGAAAATGTTTATTTTTACTATTTATACACATCATATATTATGCACTGAACAAGTATTGCTCTACTACCACGAAACGGTACATCTAACACACTCAATCATAGTATTCTTTATTTTAATCTTACTTTCTGACGTGATGTTTATATGTCCCTTCATTAATTGTGTAAGAATAAGATAATTTTAAATAGTCAAAATGAGACATTATTTTGCAACCAGTCAATCAGACAAATAAGATTAATTGTAGCATTAGAACTAAATTTAGCACCTACTCTTTATAATTTTTATCTTATTATAACAACAATTGATAATGTCAAATATGATAATATAATATAAATCAAGAATAAATTCTATATCTATCTCAAGAAATACATGCCTCACAATAAGCCAGACCTACATGCAACTATAAAATTCCAATTACGGTCCTACTTACTTTCCCTTTCACTTTATGAGCTGATTTTCGAGAATTGGTATTTAGCAACATTTTAAGCTTTTTCATTAATTAAAAAATTCAGTTCACTTAAAAAAGATTAAAAAATCGAGCCAAAAAACCGAACAATTAAAATCAAATAAAAAAATGTTTATTTATTTATTTATTTGATTGCAATTTTGGCGATCCAAGTTTGTCTATTAATCTCTTTTTTGAACTAGAACCAACACAAAAGTGGTAAATTTTTAATTCCATTTGAGAGGAACTTAGACATATATAAATAAATTTCAATGATTTTTTTATGTCTTGATTTAATAATTGTGACAGCATCCATCAAATAATTTAATCAATATTCAGATAGGAACAAATTTTTGTCATTACAAAGCAGAAGAATCACCCCACTCTATTCATTGTTCAGACGCTATGTTCCATTATCTTTTTAAAATTTCAATATTTACAATAAATTCTTCCAAAATCCCTCTTAAAAAAACTACACTCACGATAAAAAATTTATATTATTTTTAAATAGTTATTTATTATTATTTCACGTTTATAAATGCAAATCTTTTGAGAAATTTATGCCATCCACGTGGCTTGGCTTGAGCAGGGAGACATTTAGGAAAGATCTTTTTTCCGCCGCACGAACAAAAATAAATAAAATAATTTTATTATAAATTATTAATTGAATAGATTTTTAACCAAAGGTTAAATTACAAATCAAACATTAGAGACAAGTTCAACATTCCATGACTTGTTAATCAATTACTAACCGATAAGACCGAACATTAATATTTTAAAACGTCCGAGAAAAAATTCTGACAGAAAAAAAACTATGAATGCGAAATACAATCTTGAATGTTTTCGACTCAAATTTACATGTCTTTAAAAAACAACGAAAACTCTAAAGAAGATCCTTAATGCAGACTCATCGTCTTAACTAAAAGAATTTAAAGTCATAAATCTAGTAGGTTCAATCTAATGGTATCAAAAATGAGAAATGGTGTATCCAAACTCATATTTATTTAGTGACTAAAATGATTTTCACATAATTCATTTAAAAATGCGTATTTTAAATAATATTTAAGTAAATTTTCTATTATTATGATAAATATTTTTGAAAAAAAATGGGCATTGTGACTATAAAACAAACTCAAACCTACCTAAAACTGGCACATGTTTTCCTTATCTACCGCATCATTTCCTCACGAAGAACCAGCCCAGAGACAGAAGAGAAGCAGCCAAAAATGCGAAATTCGCGTCTCTTCTTCTTCTTCTCACCTTCATCTTCTCCCCTTCCGTTTGTCTCTCTCTCTGTAACCCAATCGCCATCTTCATTCCTCAATCTTCTCCGATCCTTTATCACAGCTTAATCCAGTTCTGGGGTTTTTCCTCTGCTTTCATTTTCGTCCTGCACAGCTCAAAACGAGATTTTTTTTTCTTTTTTCTGTTTGGTTTGCCTGCAAGGAAAAGTTGTGATTTGGCTCCTACAGAGTCCACGGTAAGAGACGGCTGTTCTTCAGCCTTCTGTTTAACAAGAATCGATCGGTGCGTTTTGGGGATTCTCAATGGAATCAGCACCTTACCGATTGAAACTTTAATTTTTTCTTTGTTAAACCCAGTTTTCTTGTTCTTAGTGGATGAATCGTATGAGAACGTTTTCTTGTTCTTAGTTAATTTTCTCTCTCGTTTTACGGTGTTTTTTAAATAGAAATTCCCTTTTTTTCCTGTTTGGAGAGCTGATTCGATACTGGGGTTTAGTGATTTCATTTGAATATTGGTTTAGAATTGAGCCAAGTCTAACGAGGTAGGTTCAGTGAGATTTGGGGAAGTGTGCTTTGGGATATTTTTGATCTATTGGTGGATGTCGGAAGCATCTCCTTTTTTTATCTCCAAACTGAGGCTTGGATGGTTGTGATTCCCGAAATGTGAGATTTATGGCTCTTATGATCATTCCTTTCCCTTCCTGACAATCACTCCCTCCTCCTACCTTTTTGGTATGGCTTTAACTTCCCCCAACAAAAAAATTTTAGCCACTTCCCCACCTCCTCCGCCGCCAGCCCCTCCACCACATCACCTCCTCCGCCTCCTCCATCCCCACCCCCACCCCCGCCAGCACCTCCTCCGCCTCCTCCATCTCCACCCCCGCCATCTCCACCACCACCTTCGCCTCCCCCGCCGTCTCCACCCACCTTCGCCTCCCCCCCGCCGGCTCCATCCCCACCACCATCACCTCCCCCGCGCCTCCATCCCACCACCACCGTCCCCCATCCCACCGCCTCCAGCGTCATTTTCCCAACGTTACTTTTTTTTT
>JAJTVD010000866.1:0-12988 GCA_022432975.1 Begonia masoniana | reverse complement strand
AATTGAGCCAAGTCTAACGAGGTAGGTTCAGTGAGATTTGGGGAAGTGTGCTTTGGGATATTTTTGATCTATTGGTGGATGTCGGAAGCATCTCCTTTTTTTATCTCCAAACTGAGGCTTGGATGGTTGTGATTCCCGAAATGTGAGATTTATGGCTCTTATGATCATTCCTTTCCCTTCCTGACAATCACTCCCTCCTCCTACCTTTTTGGTATGGCTTTAACTTCCCCCAACAAAAAAATTTTAGCCACTTCCCCACCTCCTCCGCCGCCAGCCCCTCCACCACATCACCTCCTCCGCCTCCTCCATCCCCACCCCCACCCCCGCCAGCACCTCCTCCGCCTCCTCCATCTCCACCCCCGCCATCTCCACCACCACCTTCGCCTCCCCCGCCGTCTCCACCCACCTTCGCCTCCCCCCCGCCGGCTCCATCCCCACCACCATCACCTCCCCCGCGCCTCCATCCCACCACCACCGTCCCCCATCCCACCGCCTCCAGCGTCATTTTCCCAACGTTACTTTTTTTTTTTTTTTTTTTTTTTTTTTTTTTTTTTTTTTTGGTCCTATACCAAATAACTTTTACAACTTTCTAACCGTTGACGTCATCCGGAAGACAAACCCTCATCTACTATCATCTGCATCTCCCGATGACGTCAGCCGGAAGACTAACCATCCAATACATTCCTTCGCATCTGCCGATGACGTCACCGAGACTAACCATCATCTACTATCATTTCGTCATCTGCCGATGACGTCACCGGAAGCCTAACCATCAACTACATTCCTTCGGCATCTGCCGATCGACGTCAACCGGAAGACTAAACATAAATTACTATCATTCGGCATACTGCCGATTGACGTTCAGCCGGAAGAACCTAAACATCCAACTACAGTCCTTCGGCCAATCTGCCGGACGTCAGCTGGAAGACTAAACCATCCCAAATACTGATCCTTCGGCATCTGCCGATGAGTCAACCGGAAGACTAAACCATCCAACGACTATGCCTTCGGAATCTGCGATGATGGCAAACGGAAGAAAGACTAAACCATCATCATTCGGCATCTGCCGATGACGTCAGCCGGAAGGTTTATCTTAACAGCTCCTATCACAAGGCAGAAAAGTACCCAAAACCTTTTATCAGCTTCACCCAATAGAACTTTCCCATACTCCCCCGAATCATCCCTAGTAACCATAACCTCAAAGGTCGAACAGCGATCTCATCCAAAATACACAAAGCGGAAGAACATAGACGACAATCTTTTAATATCCTCGAAATTAATCCATCAGATTCATATTAAACCAGAACAAATCTCAAGATTCCAACCGTTTCCAAATGAGCCTGAACCTACTTATACTGTCATATCCATGATTTAATAGAAATCATAAAACGTTAACCAGGGGTCAGGAATCGCCTTTCCATCCTGCCCTGTCCATTTTGAGCTTCCCCAGCAACCGCGCCTTAAGCATCAACTCTTTGAACGGAGATATATTTCCTCACCTAACCTTTCTTCACCTACACCATAAAGTGTTCAACTATAATCCTAATGGCTATAAGGAATGGCAACTGCAGATATTACATTATGCACAAATTAAGGAACCAAGTTCATAAACCTTTCTTCATTCTGTTCATTTTCATTTTCATTATTTATGGCCTGTATTAAGGCATGAGACGAGGGTAAGAAAGACAGTGGTTCATAGTCTTTGCCTATCGCGGCAATCATAGTACGCTAACTCGGCTCCACCAGTGGAGAATTCGCGAGCCATACACGTCATCAACTCGTCCATCCACCTAGGGGGGAATTCGCGACCCATAACATGTCATCAGCTCGGCCTCCACCAAACGGGGAATTTTCGCGAGCTATACTTGTCATGGTCCTCTTTTCTTCTTCTTTTCCCTTCCCGAACTTAATCATGAATTACATTTATTTTCATGTTCTTACTCAGTCCATAACTTGGACCAATACTAAACAGAAGTTCACATAGAGAATCACTACCATAAGGACAAGCAAGAACATCCTGTAACTTAATATCTTCTTACCAATTTCTTCATATATGGCAATAACTAGTCATAGTCAACGAACCGACATCTCAATGATTTCCTAATACCCTTCGCGGTGTAGGGCCCTAGTGGCCGTAATCTAATACATTAACTTACCTGGATTTCCTTAGCAATCCGAGGCTTCTTCCCTTTAACTTCTTCACCCTAAACATGTACATTACAGTAGTTTAAAACAAAAGGGTCCTATAGCTCTACCTCATAAATCGTCCTAGGACTCTAATCGCAACAAGTCCATTCTAAATACTCTTGTTTGATACCCCGTGTTTTGCCAGAAATCAAAAAAAGGTGGACAGTTCTACCATCGATTGAAGCGATCTGATTACTCTAAATGATCAGAATCATTCTGAAAGACGTTACCACACTCAGTTACACATGTTTCTAATATCACACGACCATTGATAAGACCGAAACTCAAATGCCGACTGAGAACAGGTAACAAACTAATAGATAGCCGCAATGTCAATGTATACCTCGGATATGGATCGTTAGAGGAAGGCAAGCTGACACAGCCGTCGGTAAAGGAAAGTTCTGGTAGCCGAGGGCAAGAAATTGGCGAGGAGAAGAAATCGCGAGAGGGAATGTCGGTACAGTGGTAATAATGAGGTTTAAGGTGCCATTTCCCATTTATACTAAATCCATCAATTTTCATTACAACTGCCACCAAACTAGTTTTACTTCAACTTGTTAATAAATTTGTCGTAACATTAATTTAAATCATAAGGTTAAATAAGAGGGGGTGACAATGACATGGTCAGAAAACCCTCGGCCGAATGTGGGTGTTACATCCACCCCTCCTTAACAAAATTTTTGTGCCTGAAAATTGCTCAAGCAAATAACTCAGGAATAATTGTCCAACATTATCTGATGTGCTTTACCATGTGGCCTCTTCAATGCCGTGATTCGTACATAAAACTTTCACCAAGGGACTCTCCTTGTTTCTCGAGTTCTTGCTGCTATTCCACATCTGTATTGGTGTCTCCTCATACTCCAGTGTCGGTTCTAAAACATAATCCGGTGGGCTGGAGGACCTGCAGCGGATCACGCATGCACTCCTTCACATTGACACCTGCGAGACATTAGAACTTTATCCAATGATGGAGGCAGTTGCAGTGTAGGCTGTACTCCCGCCTTTTGCCACGGCAGGGAAGGGTCCAATAAATTAGGATTAAGTTTTCCCTTCTTGCCAAATCTTAAGGATACTTGAAATGGGACACCTTACGATACTTCTATCCTGCTGAAAACTCGAAGTTCCCTTCTCCTTTGATCTGCAAACACTTCTGCCGACTCTGAGCAGTAGTCAGCATTCTTTTTCGAATCAGTGGCAATATTACTGACATTTGCTGCAGCTATCGGGTCCAGAAGTTTGTTGCCCAAAACCCGTCCCAGTAAAGTAAAGTAACGAGGTGAACATACACGTCCTACCATACAGTGGCCGAATATTGTGCACATACCAAGGTGGACTGATGACGGGTATTGTATGAGAACTCAACCAGAGGTAATGCCTACTACAAGTGTCTGAAAGTCAAGTACACATGCTCCAAACCTATCTTCGATATTTGAATCGTCCTTTCTGATGGCCCGGTCGTGGGAAAGCTGTGCTGAAAGATAACTTTGTACTAATGTGCCTTGCAAACTTTTCCAGAATCGGAGAGGGAAACCTGGGGTCAGGCAGAGGCCCAATGGATACAGGTATTCCATGCAACCGGAAATTTCCTGACCATTATTAGATCTAGTAAAATGGCTCCATCGTATAGGTGGCTCCTTATCAGTTATAGAAATGGGATCTGATTTTAGTCGGTCCGAAGCCCCCATACACAACCTCATAAATACAACTATGTCCTTTTTTGTCCGGTCCTAGTCGAGGTAGTATACACCCGGAACATCCAAGCTATCGTGTTGCTCCATCTTTCCTTATTCTGTGCGAATTAGGCATACGGTAGACGATGTTACTCCATATCTGCTTGCCGCCGCTACGGCTTTGCTTGTTGGCATACTAAACAGGACCTTCTACATTACCTTAGCAACATCCCCTGTTTCAGGTTAGGCCACCAGACAGTAAATTCAGGTCTCCCTCTGGTACATCTGTTTCGTGCGTCCATGCGATGTACAGAAAAAGGAAGAGGAGTGCGCCTCTGCCAAAGATCAACTTACGCAATTCCACATCATTAGGAATGCCACCGCATTCCAAAACTTCAGGATTCCATTTGGAGAGACTGAAACTCGGGGTGGTGTCTTTTCAACTTTTTTTGTTCTATGAATATTTCCTATGAAACCCTCTGTTGTGCATCCTTGATCTTTCCAAATGATGGTTGAATTGATAATAAGCGAGCAAGACTGATAACCGAACTATCTCCAAGTCAAACTTTTGAACTTATTTTCTCTAAGCGGCTATCGACATGGGGGACACAACGCCGGTCTGCCTTTGTGTCTTGGGTGATCCATCCCTTACAAATTCTTCGACTCACTTTTTTCAGCTTATCGTTTGTTTCCGGCTCATTGCTCTCCGGGCGTGATACTTGATCTCAAACAATCGTAGAGTCCTGACAAATTAACCAAGTTTCTGGTCTAGTTCAACCTTCTGTGTGAAGACGGTACTTAGTGGAATTTTCTACTGGGCCAGAAAAATTTTACAACACATGCTCCCTTTTTTTTTTTGGCCACCTATAAATAGTGCTCGGTCCACACGCTGCAAGGCAAAAACACAACACCAGCAGCTAATCGAGACAGACGTGGGGTAAATTTGCTCGTTTATATTTCTTTAGTGTTTCTAGATAGATCCCGCCTATAATACTCTCCCCCTCTTGTCATGCCACCGACAACGCAACCCTCAATTCCAAATGTACTGTTACGCAGCAGTATCACACTAAATTGTCCGCTTCGGTTCGGGTAAGGGTAAATACTGGGGCTGTTGCTTAATTTCATTCTTAAAGGTCTGGAATTGCGTCTTCACACGGCGCACGTCCAAGAATATTAATGTCCTTACTTGTCAATAGTGCAGGGGGTTTATGTTTATCAGCGAAAAATTCCCCATTGATGAATTTCCTATTAATTAGCCTGCTAACTCCAAGGAAAGTCGCAGGATCCTCGCTGGAATTCTTCTCGGTGTGCCCGCCGCCAATCTCTTTTACTCGACCTGAATGTTGGTTCGGGCTAAACCAGATCTTTATGCCATTCAGCAGAACACTAACAGGCCAAGGATAATAACACTTTATCTAAACCAAACACTCACTATTAGACAGCCTTGCATAAAGGTATCTGATCCCGCCTCAATGTCGTCCAAAATACTACTTTCAACTTTGGTGTCGTCCCTATGGGTATAGCAATTCATTGCTTCGGGATAGTATATTCCGATTCTCATCCTATGCCCGACAATCACAAAACTCATCCAATATACTCACCGCCCAATCCACACGGTCATTAAATTCATGAAGGCTGCAGTTCCCTTTTCCCCAGGGCGTTGTCAATCCATATCGCACAATGACTACAGACGCATTCATATTTCGTATTTCTTTCTAGCTAGCGGGTTTCTGAAGGCTTTTAGGTCTTGGGATAATTCTTATTCTTATTCATAACCTTCTGTGGTTAATAAACCGAAAGTAAATCTATCTTGAACCTACTTGAGGTCCTTGCAATTGGTTCAAACAAACCTTCATCAAGCACACGGTAAGCGTGGCGTACCTCTTCAGCTGATGGTTTTTTTTTTTTCTCCCCCCTCCTATTCTTTTCTCCCTTTTTACTCTATTTAGCTTCTCCCGGTAGTCCCATTCATCCCTCATTTAAGAGAAACATTCTGTGCTTCGTACAAATAACCGAATGGTGCAACCCCAAGGATGAACTGCTGGGCGATTATATACAATCCCTGGTCACAAAATTCCTGCAGTTGGACCTTCAATTCTTTCAACTCATAAACCGGTGTACCAACGGTATAAGATTCTTAGCTTACAGGTGTGTGCCTGCTGGGGTAGTGGATCAATGACACTTAGTCTCGATAAGTGGTGGCCATACCCACGTACACATTCATTACAGCTGCCTCTCGGAAACTCCCTGGACTATCTCAGGATATGTCTGTAGCCTCATACTCCCTCTCTTCTTCACACTTACTGCCGTCTCCCCTTTAACACTACGCAGGGAGCACTCGCAAACCACATCTACAGCAGTCAATTAGACCTCTAGTGAGGATAGTACTGGTATTTACTATTTTAGGAATAGCTTGGATAAGAATTAATGATTGCCATTTGGGTGTTGTTAAATCAACTATTCTCAGATCTACAACGAGTGTGGCATGAGCGTAAATACCCACATATCACTCCTATAAATTATCACTTCATATCCTTCTATGTCATTTAACAATTAGTTCTCGCAATTAGATGGTACTACCCCTCCCTATATGGATACATCAACGTCACCTAAATCCTTTATGTTTGTTCTGAAATGTAGGACCTCTACTGATGGTAACCTATCACTACTACCTGCCCTTCCGTTGGTAATGACCTATGTGATGATTGATACAAACCATTTGGCTGGATTACTAATTACGAGTGTGCACTGGTCAACTGTTATCTATTAAGTGTGCCATACGCCCAGCAAAATCCCCTAGATCATGTGTGGTATCATGATATGAGTATGCCGGCACCGTTCCCATCTTCCAACATTAGCGTTTAACTCTGGGTTCATTCTCTTGCATCCACGTTGGGCTTCTTTTTTTGGCCGGCATGTGGGGCCGTACTGACTTAACGTGTCCCGCTTGTCTTATCACACTGCAACACCGGGCCCAGAAAGTCTTAACTGGCATCTCACCCAGGGGGTGTATTTCTGTACATGTAGGGCATAGAGCTGTGCAGACTGGTCTCCTTCCTTTTTCCCCTGGTCCGTTTGCGTTGTACCGGGGCATCTTATATTACCAGGCTAGTGTTGCCTGTGGTCCCCGGTTTCTCTTTTTTTTCTTTTTTTCCCTCCTCTCTTCCTTTTCTTGACGCGGCTTGCCAAAACCTTGTTATGATAGTCTCCTTTTTTTTCTTCTTGGTCGGCGGTTATGAGCGTCATGAAGAGTTCTTTGGTGGTGCGCCGCTTGTTGGCATTAGCGTCTGTAACTTTCTGTTCGTCCTCAAGCGACAAGCCCTGGAGTCACGTCACCACAAGCGGACATTGGTTATCCAGCAGTACGTTACACGTTAATGTAAGACTGGGTTCGTCTCTGAATCATAACTGCATATCTTGTCTTCCAAATTATAAATTCCCATCGGGGAAGTCAAACCGTGAGTAACCGGCATAATATCCTGACATAGGTCATATCTCACCGAACAGTTGTCGCCAAGATTCATGAAACTCCTTCTTCTTGTTGCTTCCGAAAGTCCAGAGAGTATTGTCAAAGAAGGATAGTCTTGAAACTATCTCCCCAGGTCCATAGAGTCTTGCATTAAGCGGTAGCTTCTGGACTCGAGTCCCACCCATACTGTACATTGACTTAACTCAAAGAAGACAGCATGGTGACGTATCCTTCGTCAACCTTGCATACCTTACAACTGTTTCTATCGTCGAATACACTCCTCAGCATGATAGGTCGGAAACATATACCATTACCCACGGGGGTGAAGCCCGGTGGAGCTGTCACACCATGATCATGATTTGCGTAGTACTGGGTTGCCTGTCTTCTCTAGCTGAATCAGGGTCTATCGGGTGAGATGACGCATGGACTCCTCAGTCATATTGAGCAATTAGCATGGCATCATAATGGGTCTACCTCGTGACCTCTAACCCTTCGGGATCCTAGACATAATCATCCTACAGGCATAACTTAACCTAATGCATACATGATCATTAAATATTACAGTTGATGGGGTATCTCCCCCCTGTGCCAAGTGACAGTCAGTGTGGAAGGCGTCTACAGAATAGGTTTTAGAAGGTTTTGCTTGATACCATAATTGTAACGACCCCAGCCGGGAGCCGCTCACGGTGGTTATATCCTTCATAAAGCGTTGCTAGACTTTTCTTTTGCATTCACATACTTTACATCTTATATTATATGTTTTATTTATTTTTTCTAAAACTGGAAAAAGAGACGAGAACCACAAGGAAGACGAACTCGTCGCGTGTTTCGACTTTCTACGCCTTCCTTTGTTTCCTTTTTCTAGGCTCAAACTCACAGAGTCGCGAGCGACTAGACCGGTCAGCGGTTCTTGCAAATTGGGCAAAGGAGAAATGCCCACTAAAATCTTGTAACTAATTCTACCTGGGTTTGAGGGTGCACTGTGTTGGCTAACCCTCAGAAATTTCATGTCCCGGTATCCGTGATACGCGTGTCCGCTTAACACAGACAAAAGGAGAAATCTTCCGGTGGGCGTGGGCCTGCCGTCTGCTTCAATTCAAAGATCATCGGTGACCATCCACCGGTACTAGACAAACAAATAACATTTACATTCTACGGGGACGTCATCAGAAGGACTAAACATCAATATCATATCATGGCATCTTGCCGATGAAGTTAGCCGTGAAGATCAAACACCAACTAAATTCCTTCTGTGCATCTGCCGTGCACGGCCACCGAATAGGACTAAACCCATCAATCTACTTATCATTCGGCATTGCGAGGACGGCAGCGTGAAGACTTCAAACATCACACTACAACCTTCCTTCTCTGACTCTGTCGACTGACCGTCAGCGCGAAGACTAAACATCAACTAACTTCCTTTTTCGGATCTGCGAGGACAGTCAGCTCGGAAGACTAAAACCAGCCAATACTATCCTCGGCATATTGCAGATGACGTAACGGATAGATAAACATTTACCAACACTATCCTCGCGCATTGCCGTATGACGTCATACGGAAGACTAAACATCATCAGCGGCATCTACGATGCGTCAGCCGGAAGGTTATCTAACCAGGCTATACACAAGGCAGAAAGAAAATACTACACCTTATAATTTACCCAATCGAACTACCCATAACTCACCGGAATCTAACCGAGTAACACAAAATACCTCAAAGAGTAAGAAACATGATCTCATCCAAAATCACAAAGCGGAAGACTTAGACCGACACTCTTTTGAATAATCTGAATATCCCAGATCAAATAATTAACCAGGACAATCTCAGATTCAACGTTCCAAATTCGGCCTTAACCTACTAGACGGTCCATTCATATTAATAGAAATTCATAAAACGTTAACCCGGGGTAATGCAATCGCCTTTCCAGTACTGTGCAATGGCCTTTGACGCTTCCTCCACGCAAACCAGACGTAAGATCTCTCTTGACATAGTATCCTCACCTGAACCTTCTCACTACCCCAAAGGTTCAACTATAAGTTAATGATTAGAAGGAATGCTCCGGGCAGGAACATGAGTGCAACAAATTAAGGGAACACAACGTTCATAAACCTCTCATTCATGTCCTTTTTATTATTTTCATGGCAGGGCATTAAGGAAGGCCAGAGAGGGAGAAAGACAGCGGTTAATAGTATTGGCCTATCGTCGGGCAATCATAGTAACGGACTACATCGCTCAACCAGTGGGAGAATTCGCGGAGCATACACGTCATCAACTGGCCACACCAGGGGAGAATACGCGAGCAACATGTCATCAGCTCGGCCTCCCACTGCGGGGAGAATTCCGCGAGCTTATTGACAAAAACTTTGTCATGGTATTTTTCCCGTCCCGCACTTAATCATGATTACATCTAATTTCATGTCTTTAACTCTATCATAAACTGGACTCAATACATAGACATGATGTCACAGAGAGAAACATTACCATAAGGACAAGCAAAAACATCCTGTAACCTAATATCTTCGTACACAATTTCTTATTCATGGCAATAATAGTCATATTCAAACAGACCGAAGTCTCAATGGATTTCTACTACATGGCGGTGTAGGGCCCTAGTGGCCGGAAGGAATCTTAATTACATTATTACCTGGATTCTAGCAATCGAGATTCTTCCTTGATTCGTCAAACCCTAAAAACACTGTACATTAAAGTATAGTTAAAACAAAGGTCCTAATGAGTAAAATAATCATACATCGTCTCGGACTCTAACTAGCTAAAGTCATTCCAAATGACTCTGTTGGATACCGTGTTGAAAGATAATCCAAAACTTAGGTGCGGGAAAGGGTTTCTACCACCTTGATTGAAGATGAGTTGATTACTCTAATGCTCAGAACGATTCGGAAAATGGACGTTACCCCTCAGTTAAACACAATGTTCTAATATCACACGACATTGATAAAGACCGAATACTCAAATGCCGACGCGGAGAACAGGGTAACAACCGAATAGGATAGCGCCAATGTCACTGTATACCTCGGATGGATTGTGAGGAAAGGTCAAGCTGAAACAGCGTGGTAAAGGAAAGTTCTCGGTATAGCGAGGGCAAGAAACTTGGGAGCAGAAGAAATCGCCGAGAGGGAATGGCGGTTCACGCTGGTAAAATGAGCGGTAGGTGTCATTCCTCATTTTATACTCAATCCTATCAATTTTATTACACAACTGGCCACCCAAACTAGTTTTACTCACGGGTCATTGAAATTTTCTAAATTAAATTTAAATCTATAACGGTTAAAAAGAGGGGGTTCGGTGCTCGTAGTGACAATGAAATATGGTCAGAAATCACCTGGCCGAATGTCGGGTGGTACATTCAGTTTTATTTCGCCCCAAGTGTTGCCTTTGTACACGGCACTCCGAGTGACTTTTGCACACATTTAAAAGTATACGCGATTTTTTAAAACCTTATTTCTTTGGCCGATGTTCCTAACATCTCAAACGATATTAACATTGTTTTATATTTGTGTAACTCTATTTTTTTCCAAATCATTTCGCTGCAAGTCTTATAATGTTTGGGTTTTAGAACTGTCAAATTTAGAATTCTTGACGCGAACATTACAATTTGCGTCAATGGCTTCTTAGTAAAGTTCGAGGTTTAAGCAGTAACAAACCGGGGTGCAGAAACTCGGGAACGTTACAGTTGGTATCAAGAGCCATTCAGTTAAACTGTTTTAAAAAAAGATTATATCAGTGCCGGAGCGTTGCATGGAAGCTACTTCAACACTGAAGTGTTTTAATTCTTACTTCGTGGGTAGTATTTAAGAGTGTAATAACCCTGTGCACGAAGTTAGATAAATGCAAGACGCAGGGAGACCTAGAGTGCCAAGAGAACTGCCACAAGTGAGATAGTGAGGGGAGCTCGTGTGATTACGCAGCTGAAGACTTAGTTGCATCAGCAAACTTTGATTTAGTGCGCCACCGTTGACAATGGAGTACCTCTTAAACCGAGAGTGCAAGGAAGTGCAACTCGAGTTCTACAATGAACATTCTGGAGATAGAATGCCGGAGACGAAGACCACCCCTGTTTGAGAACAGTCATCTGATCCAGTTATGGTTGAGGGGGCTTAGGAAGATGAAAGTATGTTTAGGTGCCAACATAAGAGAAGGAGACAAGGTCACCGTTAGCAACATTTCACTTGGCTGGTGAAGCTCAACTCTGGTGGGAAACAATAGAGACCACCACTATGTCGTGGCGATGCCGTGGCGCAATTCAAGAAGTTTCTACGAGCAAGTAGTTCAACAGTATGTCCCAAACTTACAAAGAAGTGGGGAATTTCTAAACTTGAGCGACAGGGTCTGAGCGAGTACAGTTAGGCAGTTCGAAGGGAGTCCCTGTCCGGTTTGCGGCCATTTTGCTCACAGGGACGAGGGACAAGGTATTCAATTTGGCATGGACTGAAGCCAGAAATCTACCGAGGGTTAAATTTTGTGGTATAACAGGCTTGGCATTGCATCGAGGTGTGTCAATGGTCTGGAAGTGGAAGAAGCTGAAAGAAGGAGTATGCTGGACCAAAAGAGGTCCAACAAAGTCGGGTCCAGCAACATCATCAAAGGGAATAAAGAGCCTAGTGGAAGGGCCAGCTAGCCAAAGGATCAGGAAAGAAAGTGCGGATGCCAGGAAGTTCCCCGTGTGCCAAAATGTTGCGAGAGTAAACCTGGTGAATGCAGGTCGGTCAGGAAAGTGTTTCAATTGTGAGGAAAATTGGACACACATACCATGGATTGCACGAAGCCCAGAGTCACGCGATGCTTCAACTTGTAACTAAGGTGGCCAAGTCATTAGGGACGTCCAGTCTAGAATGCCCTGCTCTGATTAGCGAGAAGATATTCTCCATGATGGAGTTGGGCAGTGATGAGCAGCCTGTGTTGTGTCAGGTACTATATTGGTCAACTCTGACCCTGCTTTTACATGAATAGATTCTGGTGCAAAAAACATCAATTCATAGCAGCTACATTGCGTTAAGTAGATGTACGTTACCCCTTCTATACATGGTTAGTGTTGCTTTTACCCTATGGTTGACCGCATGCACTTAACAGGTGATGGCTTGACAGTGATTCGCTGTGTAGTAGGAAGTGGAGTCTACGTGCTGATCTCTTATTATGGATATATAGGATTTGAGTAAATCTAGGAATGGATTGGCTGTTTAAAACATTTATGCTACCATCGAACGTATGGACTGGAGTGTTAGATTCCATCCCTGGGGTTTTAAATCATCCCTCAAGCTTTAAAGAGAGGATGGAAGTTGGTAGACTTCGATAATTGTAGACACTCAATATGCAGAGAGTACCTTGCTTCTGGCTAGTGTTCTAGCCAATACACATTCGTAGAAAAGGCAACACCCAAAATGTCTTAATTGCCAGACTTCCCTGAATGTGTTTAGATGACCTCCTGGTTTACCACCAGATAGGGAAATCAAAGTCGTTGTAGATGTTTAACCCCGGCGCCGAGCTTGGTCTAAAAATCCTATAGGCTAGCACAACAGAACTTAAGAAGTAAAGAAGCAGTTTGGACGGATCGTTGGCAGAAAGGTTTCATACGCCAAGTTTTTACCGTGAGGGTGCCACCTGTCTTTTGGCAAAAAGAAAAGATGAGTCAATGCGAATGTGATTG